>JAADYG010000017.1:0-111912 GCA_023338115.1 Phytopythium boreale
ACTCTCGGGCGTTGTCAGCCTGAAGAACTCGAACTTCGGGGTCATGCATGTTGGCACGATATTCCACCGAGCCGACATCGGAGCGGAAAATGTTCCGAGCTTTCATGCGAAAGTTTGCATAGCATTCGTAGAGCTCCGTTCACGCACGGATTGCGTACGTGAACATGTATCGAGTGTAGTCGTCAATGAAGACGACAAAGTGCAAGCACCCGGACAAACTCTTCACAGGAAGAGGGCCACAGATATCCGTGTGGACTTATTGCAAAGGAGCAGTGGTGCGTTCAACTCGTCTATTTGCCGGAAAAGCGTTACGGTGAGACTTAGCAAATGCGCACGTCGAGCAAAAGAACTTGGAGCGTGAGGAGACAGCCGCAAGCGGTAAGTCGCGGATGTCATGCGACTTAGAAAGCCCCTGTAGGACGCGAAGGTTAGGATGGCCCAGGCGTTTGTGCAATAATTCGAGTGCAGTGCTCGTACCTGAGGTTGCCACCAGTGCATTGTTCGTTGGAACAGTCACAGCCGCAATGGGCGAGATAGTCGTTGGAGCCGGGAACGCGGCGAACTGGTACAGATCAGCGTTGTTGGCGATTGGCGCGTTGACTTTGAAGCGTTTGTCCGTTTGGACAGCACACACGTTGTGCTTGAAGGCGAAGTGGAAGCCGTGCTTCACAACCGCAGGCACCGAGAGAAGGTTGAACTGGAGCTGTGGTGCGTAGAGGACGTCCGACAAGGAGAGCAGTTGGTCGTTGCCCTTGGAGTCCTTCACCACCAACGTCACTGATCCGACGCCTTCAATCGGAACGGTGTTCTTGCCGCCGACCATGATGGTTCCCGAGCTGGACGTCATCGATGAAAACCACTCCGCATGGTGAGTGACGTGGCGTGTGCAGCCTGAGTCGATCGTCCATGTCGAGTCGAGCGATGGCTGGGCCTGAGCCGCGAGACTGATCGCAGGAGGAACGTTGGCGATGACGGCGATCAACGCTTCATCGCGACGCGACTGGGAGTACGAGTCCCGACGGTTGTCGTAATAGCGACCACTGCCGCCGCCACGACCGCGGCCACGACCACGTCCACGTCCTCCGCGTCGGCCAGAGCCATGGGATCGACCACCGTAGCGCTCGTCACGCGCGTAGGGCTGCGGACGGCGCTGAACGCTGCCATTGAAGGCGAAGTTGGCCGGAAGGACAGTCCCTTCCTTGACTAGGCCATCGCGGAGGTCTTGTTGGAGCTTGCGGCACTGGCGAATGTTGTGCCGAGTGCGATCACAGTAGGAGCAGGTCTCTACCGATGGAGGTCCGTGCGCTGCGAGAGCAGTGTCCGTTGGAGAAGCAACGAGAGCCTTCTCTCTCTGGGTCTCCACGCTCTCCGGAGTCCCCTTGGAGAGAGTGTAGCGTTCTTGAGCCTGGATCTCGCGGACCTTGGCTTCAATGCTCATCTTGAGCTCTTCGTACGGGATGTACTTCCGCATGCCCTTCCAGACGCGGAGATCGTCCTTCCACGTCGTCGGCATCGAGTGAAAGAGGTAGAGGGACCTCTGCACGTCCGTGAGCACCGATTCCGTGGCCTCCGATGCGGCTTTCATCGCATTCTCGAGCTTCAAGAAGAAGTCGGTTAGGTCGCTGCCTTCCTCGTACTTGATCTCCATGAGGAAGTGCTGGATGAAGTAGGGGTCGCCATGGAAGGCTGCACCCTCGTACTTTTTGCAGACGGCTTGGAAGATGTCGTACGACGTCACCAGGTTCTTGACCAGACGGATATGGGTGTTGTCCATCGTCTTCATCAAGAAAGCCTTGGTGCGAGCTTCCAGACGGCGGAGTTGGCGCGTGCTTGGAGCTCGAGCCTTCTGCTTCGCAGCGCGACTGCGCGAGCGCGCACCTTCGCGGTCGCTGAATGGACGAACTTCCGGGAGTTCGCTGTGCTGCATGGTCACGTCGCCGTCGCCATCGACGCCATCTTGACCGTCAGAGTCGGAGTCGGGCTTGAGGTCATCGTCGCTGCCGAAGTCGATGGCGTCGGAATCGTCGCCACTCGGCTTGGACGTAGTCTTGGACGCCTTGGGCGCGGCCTTGGGCGGGGCCTCAGCCTCAGATAGGTCGCTGTCCTCGTCTTCGTCGTCGGAGACGCCATCGTGGTCCTTCTTGGTGACGAAGCCGAGCAGGTGCTTGCCGTCGAGGGCGGCGCACACTCGGGCCTTCCACACGTCGAAGTTGCCGGCGCCGGTCAGCCGGGGAAAGTCGTCGTTTGAGGCTTGACTTGGGCTCATAACTTGTGAAGGATGGAGCACTTGCAGGAAGGAGACAAGGCGAAAGACGACAGAAAGACTGAAAAGGAAGAGTAAATTTTGGATTTAGCCTGTCTGCTGTGGTGGGCTCGTCTGATCCACCCGTTTCAGGAATAAGATGAGAGAGGTTAATGTAACCACACTAGATCTGTTTAGTCGAGATATGGACTTTTACAGTGATGTCAACCAGGTGACGATTCCACTCCGTAACAGTATCCATGTGTAGTATCCAAAGGCGAGAAGGCAGTATATCACTTCCTCCTCTCCCCATCCGATCCGATACATCGCGACGCCTGCCGACGAACATGCGCGCGTGGATGACCTCGCCGAGCGTGGCAATCGACGAGTCGCGGCTGCGCGCCAACGTGGTGCGCATGCAGGCGCTGGCGCAGCGCCACGGCGTGCAGCTGCGGCCGCACGCCAAGACGCACAAGACGCGCGAGGTGGCGCGCCTGCAGCTGGACGCTGGCGCAGCGGGCCTCACGGTCTCCAAGCCGTCCGAGGCGCTCAAGTTCCTGCACGCCGAGGTGACCGGGCTCAAGAGCCTGCTGCTCGCGTTCCCGGTCGTGCAGACCAGTAAGCTGAGCAAGCTCGTGCTGGCCTCGCAGCAGTTCGGCGTCGAGCTGCTCGTGACGGTCGACTCGGCCGTGGGCGTCGACGCGCTCGAGAAGGCCGCGCTGTCGTGCGACCACCAGGTCAAGGTGCTGCTGCACATCGACGTCGGCTACCACCGCGTCGGGCTAGAGGAGGGCGACCCGCGCATCCTGGAGCTCGCCAAGCGCGTGCAGGCGTCGCGCGCCCTCGAGTTTGCCGGCCTGCTGTCCCACGCTGGTGGGTGCTCCGATCGATAACAGGTTGCGCTGTACAGTAAACGACCTCTCGGCTGACTGGAGTGCGATGTGTAGGCCACGCGTATGCGTGCAAGTCGGTGGATGAGTGCAGCCAAGTGGCCGAGATGGAGCGCGGAATCATGGTGCGCATTAAGCAGACTCTCGAGCAGGTGCGTCTCCCTACACGAGGAGGCTGTGACCATCGCGACATCGGCCACTGACTCTTGTCTGCTGCCGCCTGCAGAACGACGTGCCTGTGCCCATCGTGTCGGTGGGTAGCACGCTGACGGAGCCCGCGCGCCAGAGCTTCGAGGGCATCACAGAGGTGGGTATGATGCAGAGAACTGGCTGGACTCGGCTGGGGCGAGAGGGTATTGACGCAATGTGTGCATGCATCACCGTATTGGCAAGATCCGGCCGGGCAACTACGTGTTCCTGGACCGCACGCCCGTGCGCATGGGCCTGTTCTCGGTCCAGGACGTGGCGCTGAGCGTGCTCGTCACGGTCGTGAGCTCCAACAAGTATTACTTCATCGTGGACGCCGGCTCCAAGGTGTTCAGCTCGGACGCGTACGTGGCGAAGCAGTTCTGCGTTGCGCTCTCTCTCTCTCTGTCGATTTGATTCTTACATGGTTGAACGTGGCAGCGTGCGCTCGGGCGGAGAGGCTGGATCGAACACGTACGGACTCGCGTTCTACGAGAAGGACTTTGACCGCGTCATGAGCGAGCCGACGGAGCTGGGGCGAGGCGCGCTGGCCGACGACGGGACCGAGGTGCCGTGCTTCCCGATCGTCAAGCTCTCGGAGGAGCACGGCTGGATGAAACACGTCGAGGGCGTCGCGTCGCCTGCGCTGGGCGCGCGGCTCGTTGTGCTGCCCAACCACTCGTGCGTCGTCTGCAACTTGACCGACACGCTCTACGTGCAGGGCCAGCAGCCCAAGAGCTGGAAGCTCATCTTACGCGGGTGCACGCAGTGAACCCTGTCAGCCACCATGACCGACCTTGCTACATGCACGTGGAGAACGCAAGCATGGGCTGTCGATCCAGTACTGCGACGGCACTGCCAAGCCATCAGCAGCTCTGATTGAGCGCTACGAAGCTCGTGACGCTCTCGCTGTCACGCACAGGTGGCGGAGCGATGCAGAGGAGCAACATCTCGAGGCGTAAAGTGTTCAATACAAGACGCAGTGCCCATCTTCTAGCGAGTCAATCCCGTTGCGGATTTTTTAACGGTCGTTGCAGCGGCGCAATCCTTTGGAGTGCTGTTCGTCACGACGAACGATGTACGGACTATGTACAGTGTACGCGGCCGGTTCGTCCCATCATCAAGCCACCTCAGAGATTGCGGGACGCTTATCAGGTCAATCCAGCCGCCAGAGCTGCCTCTGCACTGTCGAGTTCACCCCGCGCCCCGCACCTTCTGTACTAACATTGCGACCATGACTGCATGACTCTTACTCGAGCGATTGTTGCCGGCCTTCCTCGGCCGCAAGTAGAAGCGGACACATCCCCGGCCGTTGTTCCGGACGATAGGAGTGCTTACAGATCGCTAGGCTGGCTCCGGTTCCTGCCTAACGCCAAGAGCCGCCTTCGCTGCGTAGCGCCGCCCGCGTGCTGTGCGAGCTTACTTCGACTTTTGCCGGCTCCTGCTCAAGCGACGAACCTCCCGACTCCGATGCGCGTCTCCCTCGCGTTCCTCCTTGCCGCGACGGCGCATACGGCGATGGCTCAGCGAGCCGCCGACCTGAACGTCTCCGCTGAGACGGCCGCGTCGTACCAGTGCGGGGACGCATGCTACGCAAACCTTGCGACCTTCACCGCGATGGACGTCCAAAACTACATTGGCTCGGACTTTGACTGGGACTTCTACGCCGTCGCCGACAACTTCACCGCCGCCGCGCCCGGAGACTTGCTCAAGCTCCAAGCCATCGACTCAGACGACCTGTCAACCCTCTCAGGCATCGCGGCCTACCGGTTCCAGTACGTCTCGGAGGACCTGGACGGCACGTACCTCCCCGTCTCGGGCTTTATCGCGCTCCCGTTCTCCCTGCCCGACACTGGCGCGTTCCCCTTGGTCGCGTACGCACACGGCACCATCGGCACTTCCTACGGCTGCGCTCCATCTAACGGCCCGAGTCTCTACGACTACAACAGCTGGGAGTTCCTGACCTCGCGCGGGTACGCCGTGGTCGCGACCGACTACGCCGGCCTCGGCACCAACGCCACCGCGCACAAGTACTGCTCGTTCCCCGTGCAAGCCAAGGACGTGTTCCACTCGGTCAAGGCGGCTCGCCAAGCGTTCGGGTCGGTCCTGTCGAACAACTGGATGTCGGTGGGCCACTCGCAGGGCGGCGCCACCGTCTGGCGCCTGGCGGAGGACATCCTCGGGCTCGCGGAGGAGCACAACAGCGACGAAGCGGCCAACTACCTCGGCGCGGTTGCGATGGGCCCCGCCACGCGTGTCTGGGAGTTCGTCAAGCGTGGAGCACAGGAGAACCTCGTGCGCCCCGACTTCCGGCGGTTCGCCATCCCAGGCTACTTCCCGCTCACGACCATCGCCGTGGAACGCGTGTACCCGGAGTTCAACGGCACGATCCTCGGCGACGTGGCGCGAGCTCGTATGGGCTTGATCGAGGAGGCGCAGCTATGCTTGGAGACTGTTGCCGGCCTGGTCGCGGACCTCGAGCCTGACCAGCTGACGACCATGACGGTGAACGGCACCGGCCCCACTGCCGCGGACGTGGCGATTCTGGAAGAGTACCAGAACCGAATGGCGCCTGGCAACGGATCGGCGGTAGCGTACGGTCCCGTGCTGATCGTTCAGGGCGTGAACGACACGGCGGTGCTCGCTGAGGTTGTCGAGGAGACGTGGGAGGACGCATGCGCGACTGGGAGCGAGGTGCACCTGACTCTGTACCCGAAGCAGGACCACTCGGGTGTGATCGCGGCCGCCGCGCCGGACTGGCTGCGCTGGGTGGACAAGAGGTTCGAAGCCGCCGCGGCCGGGCAGGGAAGCGCGACGTCGCGTGGCTGCACCAAGGTGACCAAGCAGGCGTTCGACTACGAGACGGTGAAGGCGGACCCCGAGGTGTCGACCTAGTTTGCAGGCGGTGATTTCGTGGTGGCATTCGCTCAGTCAGTCGATCGTTTCCTCCGTTCATGATGTTCCAATTCAACTCACTTTGGCCACCAAGTACTGCGGGCGCTTGTTTCACATCATGTTTCTGCTCTAAAACCACGCCACTTGGAAGCGCGACACGAACGATCGGTACTCTTCGTCCTTTCGCATCCGCTCCACCAGCTCGTCTGCTGTCGTGGGCAGTTGCTCGCCTGCCTTGGCGACTTCCGCCTTCTTGGCCAGGCTGGTGCGAAAGTTGCCGAGCATGCGCCCCGTGGCCTCCCGGATCACGCTCAGTTCGCGCTCCTGCGTCGCCATGTACTCTCCAAACTGTTGCGTGTGGTGGTGCGACTCCCGCAACGAGCGCTCCCACTCGTCGTCGTACACCAACCGCGCGAGGTGTCGGCGGAACGACGAGTGCAGCACCTTGGTCATCATGCTGGTGAACTCTGAGCCGGCAGCCGCACCGTCCGAATTGTAAAACGCCGATCTGGCTTGGGCGTTCACGGGTGCCGACGACGCCGCAGCGTCGCAATATACCCACGTGGTGAGCGCGAACCGCGGCGCCGCGCTCGGCAGCACGCGGTGCAGCATTTGCTGCGACGAGAAGAGCACGAGCTCGCCGAAGCGCGGCTGCAGCACCACGCGCTCCTTCGGGAACGGGTACAGCACGACCTCGCCGCCGTCGCCCTCTCGCCAGTGCTCGTTCAGGTACAGCACGGCTGTGACGCACTTGCCGTCGTGCCCGTACGAGTCAAAGTGCATGGGGAAACACGCGCCGGCGCCTTGGTTGTACTGGAGCTTGCACATGTGGCCCACGAGCGCGAGCCACGGCGGCAGCGCGCGCTGCAGAGGGCCGAAGACGACTCGGCTGTCGTAAAAGTCGCGCAGGAAGGGCGTCTTGACCTCGGCCGGGTCGCTCGTGACGGCCAGCTCCGTCTCAAGGATGTGGTGCTTCTCCAGCAGCAGCGTCTTCTGCTGATGCTGCTGCTGGGCGCCAGCGGTCAAGATGTGCGTCGAGTTTGGGTACAGCAGCCCGCTCGCGTGCAGATTGTGCATCTCATCGCGCAGTCGGCGCAGGTAGCGCGGCGGGAAAGCGTCCGGGACGACGCAGAAGCCGTCGGTCAGCAGCCGACGCCCCATTTCCGGTGTGACGCTCGCGTCCCACTGCGAGCCAGCGCGCGACACCGATGGAGCGGATGAAGAAGAGGCAGAGGCCGACAGGAAGTGTGCGGCGCGGTGCGCACTGCGGGACGCGGCGAGCGGCGGCGAGCGCAGCAGCACGCGCTTCATGGCCGATGCTGTGAATGAAAATCGAGAGGTGAAAACAGCAGCCACAGAGCCAATAAACCCGTTATAAAACATAAAACCGTAATATAGAATTATTGCAGACACAAGAATAAAACGAGCTGAATGACGAAAGTTGACCTCTAGAAGAGAATACTACTGGAGTGATATAAGCGAGGTTTTCCATCCAAGAGCTCCATTCGATCGATCCGCATGGCGGCGGCGTCTTCCACCTCCTCGGGCGTTGCGTTCGTGCCGAGCGCCGTGATCGAGAAGGCGCTGGTCCACGACATGGTGTGCGTGCTGCTCTTCTTCGCCTGCAAGCGCGGCTACACCGCCTGAACCGTCGCCTTCTGTCAGGTACGCGGGCTGTCCGCGGTGCTTCACGTCGGTCGGCACGGCCTCTTCGACCAGTGACGACGCGGCGGTGGTGCACTGTCGGTCCTGCGGCGCCTCCATCCGCGTCTCCGAGCTCCAGTACAAGTACCGGCTCAAGGTGACCGTGGTCTCGTTCACTAGTACGTAGTGACGGCGCTGGACGCTCATTCTCATTCCACCCGCCTGCCTTGTGCAGTTGCAGGTGGCGTACGACGACGCGCTGGTGGACGCCATGCTGTTCGACGAGGCGGCGCGCGCGCTGCTGGGCGTCCAGGCGACGGCCTTCAAGCGCGCGCTGCTCCCGCGGCACCCAATGCTACCGTTCGTGCTCGCCGACCTGCTCGAGGGGCTCCACGTCGCGTTCCACTTCCAACGCCGGCGGCAACCCAGCAGCAGCAACCCGTCGAGCAAGCCCCAGTACACGGTGCGTCCCTCGTGTCACGTTTACAAACTGAAGAGCAAGTCACAGCTGCAGTGTGTCATTGACGGAGCCGTTGCGTGAGCAGAAAGACCTCAAGATCGTGCGCATTGCGCCGCTGGTCCGCGAGCTGCTACCCAAGCCAGCGGTACCGCTCGCACTGGACGTGCTTCTCCACGGGCAACAGCGCGAGGCGTCCATGGCGGACGACCGGCCGTCCTCGGACGAGATCAGCGACCTGAGCACGCAATGAACAGCGCGCGAGGGAGGGAACATAGGTAATTAACTGTATTGATCGATCGTCGCTCTCCTGTGCTCTCCAGCGACACCTGAAGCGCTGGCATCTACCGCCGCATGATGGCCTTGCTGCGCGAGGGCGCGCCGTGCGACTTGCCCTTGACGTTGCCCCGGCCACGCTTGCCCTTGTTGCCGCCCGAGGAAGAGACCTTGACGCCGCGCGAGCGCGCCTTGCGCTTCTCCTCCTTGCGGATCGTGGACTCGCCCAGGAGCTCCGGCTTGGCGTGCTTGTTGACGCGCATCTTGTTGGTCAGGTGCGGCTTCTTGCCGTTGCGGTAGTCGAGCTTGCGCCCGCCGCCGTCCTCATCGTCGTCGCCCTCCTGGCCGCCCGTGAACACCTTCTTGTGCTGCTTCTGCTGCCACTTCTTGTACAGCTCGCCGGCCACCTGCTTCTTCCGGCGGCCCATCATGGCGCCGCTCTCGTTGCGCCGCTTGAGCGTGCCCTGGCTCGTCAGCTCGCCCGCCGTGGTCTTGACGAACTTCTTCTTGCGCACGTCCCAGTGCAGGATGCGCCGCTTCTTGTTCATCTCGATGGCCTCGTCCGGGTTCACGTCCAGAATCGCCTCCTCCAACCGCGCCTCCTGGAACGCATTCACCTTGCCGCCGTCCGCGTTCTTGGCTAGGAACTCCTCCGTCGTGTAGTCGCCCTCCTTCATGTAGCTGATGTAGTTCTCGCGGTCCTTGAACGTCGACGACGCGCCGTCCTCCTCCTCGACCACCTCAGCCTCGTCGCTTCCGGTCGATTCCACCGCCGCCGCTTTCTGCTTCTTGGCCGCGATGATCGCCTTCATGACGTCCTCCTCGCGCTCGCCCGCCGCCACGCGCTTCTTGATCTGCTTGCGCTCGAACTTGGACAGGAACACCGTCTTCTTCGGCTTGGACTCGGCCGGAGCCGCCGTCTTCTGGTCATCAGCGTCTTCGCCGCCGGTGGCATCGTCATCTTGCGAGACAGAACACTCCGCTCCTCCATCCTTCTGATCCGAGTTCGCCTCGGACTTGTCGTCACTCTCTTCATCCTCGTCGTCGCCGGCACTCGGAACTCCGCTCGGCCCAGGCTTAGCCTTCTTGGCTTCTGTCTGGATGACCTTCTCGTGCAGCTTGCGCTTGGAGGCCATCATGACGACCGCGGGGGCCGTCTTCTTGACCGAGTGCGCGCCCGATGCGATCTCGAAGATGGTCTGCGGCGGGCGGAAGTTGAGCAGCGATTCAATGTACTCGGCCTTGTTGGCCTGCTCTTCGCTGCGCATGTACTCCTCCTGGAAGAGCGGGTGCACCTTCTTGACCAGCAGCTCCTTGGCGCGCTTGATCGACAGCTTGGACGGGTCCGCGCGCGTGCGCGTGTACATCTTGTAGGCGTTGGCGCACACCTTGACGAGCGGCGCGACCTGCGGGTGCGAGCGCAGCGTCTCCTGCATGTGCTCCGTCTCGTGGTCAATAAGCTCGTTGGGGAACGCGCCGTAGTGGATGTCCGACACGCGCATGTTGCTGAGCGAGTAGCCGCGCTCGACGACGGTCGGTGCCGAGTCCTCGAGCCGGCGGCCAATGTACAGGTGCAGGTCGACCATGAAGGGCGTCTCGTCCGGGTCGACAAAGCTGAACGCGGTTCCGCTACGCCCGGCGCGCGCCGCGCGACCGACACGATGCACAAACAGCTTGGCCGTGGGTGGGAATGAGTAGTTGAGTACGTTGTTGAGCAGCGGGATGTCGATACCGCGCGCGGCGACGTCCGTGACGATCAGCACGTTGGTCTTCTTGGCGCGGAACTTGCCGATGTTGATCTTGCGCGAGGCCTGGTCCATGTCGCCGTAGACGCAAGAGGACTCGATGTGGTTGGCGCGCAGCAGCTCGTGCAGGAACTCGACGTGGTGCCGCGTGGCCGCGAACACGATCGTCTGGTCGTCCTTGGGGATGAAGTCGCGCACCATGTACAGGAACAGCGCGGGCTTGTCGTCCGAGCGCACCGTGAAGAAGGTCATCTTGAGGTTCTCCGAGAACTTGTTCTCCACGTCCAGGCGGATCAGCTCGGGCTCGCTCAGGCCGGCGCGCGCGAACTGCACGAGCGCCTTGGGCAGCGTGGCCGAGAACAGCAGCGTCTGGCGACTCGTGGGCATGTTCTTCAGGATCTCCTGCAGCTGCTCGGCGAAGCCCATCTCGAAGATGCGGTCGGCCTCGTCGAACACGACGTACTCGACGGCCTTGAGGTTGAAGTCCGGGATCTCCTGCAGGTGGTGCATCAGGCGGCCGGGCGTCGCGACCAGCACGTCCGGGTTGGACGCGATGGTCTCGAACTGGTGCTCCATGCCCTCGCCGCCGACGATGAGCGAGATCTTGAGTGTCGTGAACTTGGCGAGCGACTTGGCGAAGCGCAGCGTCTGCACCGCCAGCTCGCGCGTGGGCGACAGCACGAGCGCGCGCACGCCGATCTTCTTCGAGTGCTCCTTGAGCTTCTCGAGCATGGGGATGAGGAAGGCGGCCGTCTTGCCCGAGCCCGTGCGCGCCATGGCCACGCAGTCCTTGCCCGAGAGCACGATGGGCAGCGACTTGCGCTGGATAGGCGTCGGCACCTTGTAGCCCATGGCCATGACGCCACGGAACACGAGCGGGCTCAGCCCCAGGTGCTGGAAGCCACCCACGCCCGCGCCCTTGCCGTTGCTCTTGCCGTGCGTCGTCGACGCATGGCCGTCGCCCTTGTGCTTCTTGTGCAGCAGGTCGTCCGCCGCCATCGCTTCCTCCTCCTTCCTCTGCAGACGAACGGTAACTTAGAGATGGAGGTGCCGAAAAGCGCTGATGGCCATAATGGTCGTGGCTTTTGGATGGTTCGAAGGCGGCGGTCGCGATTCGCGGCCTTGGATTGGTCGAAAATCGGGAAGCGTAACCAAAAGCGTAACCCTCGTGCTACGATGTTTTTAACCAATGAGAAGTGGTTTTGAATGGGTTACGTTGGAGGGTACAGTACGTTCTTTTTTTTCTTACGGGTTACACGGCTTTGCCGGTCAAAACGTCACAATCGGAGCAAGAGGAAGACGACGGGCATGTCGCTGGGGAACGCGCCGTCTTCGGGGGCAGCGAGCGAGGACGAGGAGGCCGCGGCGGCCGCGCAGGACGAAGGAGAGTGGTGGGCAGGTCGCGCCTTCGACGGTGATGTCGCCGGCGCGCCGCCGCTGGCTCCTCCAGCGTCGTCAAACGGCCAAGTGCCGGCGTTCTCCGACCAGGAGCACGAAGATGACGACGCTTCTTCCAGTGGCCGACCCGCCAAGACCGAGGAGCTGGCGGTGCTGGGCGACACGTGCCCGATCTGTCTGCAGACGTTGGAGGCGCCCGTGATGCTGCGCGCGTGCTACCACGTCTTCTGCGACGAGTGTCTGCGCACGTGGGTCGCGAGCGCGGCGCTGATGGGCGTGCGGCCGCCGCCATGTCCGTTGTGCAAGGCGCGTTTCGACGCTGCGTACGCCAACGTGCGCTCCGAGACGGACTACGAGACAGTGTACTTTGACGGGCGGTCTGATACCAGCAGGAATAGCCGTAGCAGCAACAACAGAAGGCATCGCACGCTGTTGACGAGTCGGGAGCGCGTACAGAAGCGGGAGCTCGTGTACCGGCAGCGCCTGAAGCTCACTATCGTCAATGACGTAGCTATTGGCGATGCCCAAGGTTCATTGGTATATCCAGCGATGGTTAAGCTGCGCGGCGAGTACGAGCCATGGGTCGAGCGTGAGCTGCACGCGTGTATCGGTCGCGACGTGGATCTCACAGTACTGCTGGCGATCGTGCGCTGCTGCCTCGACAAGATGCCGCGCTTCGGCGCCAACTCATGCTACAAAGAGCTTGAGACCGCGCTCGCGCCGTTCCTGTACGAAGACGCCGCGCTGTTTGTGCGGGAGCTGGCCTTCTTCCTAGCCTCGCGGCTCAACGTGGACGCTTACGACGACGCTGTCGAGTACCGGTGTGGCAACAGTGCCACGGAGTGCGCTACCGAGCTGTGCCCGTTCCACCACCAAGGTGCTAGTGACGGCAGTGACGATGCTCGTGATGTGTAAATGTACGTTGGGGTTCGCCATGGAGAGCTGATGCGTTGTGTATTGCTGGACGTGAACACCAGTGTAACCAGGCGTACCAATCGAGAGCGCCTGGTTGCGATGACAAGGCGCACATGCTACCAGTGACCACCACGTCCAACGACACTTGTGATCGAGGCCACGCCCACTCGATCCTGTCCCGTCGACTGCTGACGCCTACGCTTACGCCTTGCCGAGCACTAGCGCGAGTAGCGCCATGCGCACGTACATGCCGTTCTCCATCTGGCGGAAGTAGGCGGCGCGCGGGTCGGCGTCGACCTCCTCGACGATCTCGCCCACGCGCGGCAGCGGGTGCATGATGACCATGCTGCTCTTAGCGTTGGCGATCGTGGCCTTGGTAATGCGGAAGCTGTCCTTGACGGCGTCGTACTCGGCCGCCGACTCGAAGCGCTCCTTCTGCACGCGCGTCACGTACAGCACGTCGCTCTCGTTCACGACCGCGTCCAGGTCGCTCGTCTCGTGCTGCTCGATGCCGCGCGCCGCCAGCTCCTCGTAGATGTACCGCGGCATCTTGAGGCTCTCTGCATTGATCACATCAGCACGGTTGGTACTCTCGACTTCGTCTCTGCGTACTATACAACTGCCACGACGTACCGGGGGCGACGTAGTTGATCTTGACGCCGAAGAGCGCGAGCAGCTTGGACAGCGAGTGCACCGTGCGGCCGTTCTTGAGGTCGCCGACCATGGTCACGACCTTGCCCTTGAGCCCGTCCAGGCTGCCCAGCTCAGTGTAGATGGTGTACAGGTCCAGCAGCGCCTGCGTCGGGTGTTCGCCAACGCCGTCGCCCGCGTTGAGTACGGGCTTGTGCGTGGCCGCGGCGGCGACGGCGGCGCTGCCCTTGACCGGGTGGCGCAGCACCACCACGTCGGCGTAGCACTCGAGGCAGCGAATCGTGTCCGACAGCGTCTCGCCCTTCTGACTGCTCGACGACGTCTCGTTCACGCCCACGACCAGCCCGCCGAGACGCAGCATGGCCGCCTGGAACGAGCTGCTCGTGCGCGTCGACGGCTCAAAGAAGACGTTCGCCAGCAGCTGCGGACCGATGCATCGACGCAATCAATCGGTCAGTCCCCAAGGGTTTGGAAGCGTTAGCGCCGTCCAAGGCAGCACGCACCTTGCCCTTGAGCAGGTCCGAGGCGCCCTGCACCTTGACCATCGTGCGCATCTCGTCTGCCACCTTGAGCACGCGCCTGCGTCCCCATCATCACATCATCCATCACGTGTGAGCGGCTTTGAAGTGCTCGGCGACCGTCGGCGACAGCCAGCAGCGCGCGTTTACTTGGCGCTCTCCACGCCGAACTGCTCGATCGACAGCACGTCCTCCCCGAGCCACGAGCCCGCGGCCGTCTTGCCGTCCAGCGCCTTAGTCGTCGCAGCCATCGCCGTCAGGTAACTAGATGAGCTACCGCTTGAATCTTTTTGGGTAATGATCGACGACGCATGGCCTGTGGCGGTTCACACGATCGTTATGTCACGCGACGGCACCACGCAACGTTACTGATGCCCCTCGCGCAACATTACGCAACATATTGTGTCCGAGTTAAGTTGCGTGGACTGCTGGTGCGAACCAATACTTAACAGTGACCCTACCGCTCCGCTAAAGTACGCGAATCCGCGTGTCTGGCGGGGAGCAGCCCGCACTTTACGACCGGCAGCGGGGCGAGCGCAACTCACCTCCCCATACTCAAGCGCTATATAAACCCCGCGAGAAAGTGCGAACAAAATGAGCGACGCTGCGTCGGCGACGTCCGCGGGCGAGGACAGCGCCAAGAAGGCCAAGCAGGGCGCGGGCAAGCGGCTGAACGACAAGCAGCGCGTCGAGATCATCCAGATCGCCGAGAACAGCAAGATCTCCAAGCGGCAGCTCGCGGACCGCTACGGCGTGAGCGAGGCGGCCATCCGCAAGCTGCTGCTCAAGAAGGACGAGTTCCTCAAGCGCTACTACGACACGCCCGAGGAGATCCGCGACCAGCGGCTACGCGGGAAGAACGTGCGCGGACACGAGCTTGGCGTGGGCGACGCGGGTGACGGCTTCTCCATCGGCGTCGGCGGCTTCGGCGCGTCGCTCGGCGCGGGGCTCGCGGGCATTGGCGGCAGCTCGAACGGCGACGCGAGTGGCGCGGCGGCGGCGGGCGGCGCGGCTGCGGGGGTGGCAGGCGCGCTGGCCGCCGCGAATGCGTACCACCACGCGTACTACGCGCGCAGTTTGTACCCGTCGGACGAGCCGTGGAAGCACGGGCTGCACGCACTCACGGGCAAGGTGACGCCGTTCCTCAAGGGTTTCCTCCAGTCCAAGCACTCGCAGCAGCTAAAGGTGAACGCGCTGGAGTCGGATGCGGTCTCTGCGACCGCCGCTGGGATCGATACTGACGCGCTGGCAGCGGCGACGACCGCGGCGGCGGCTGCCACGTCCGTCGAGACTGCTGCTGGCGTCATCGACGCGTCCGCGCTCGTCGCTACGCCGACAGCGGTGGAGACTGGCGCGCCCACGACGCCGACGGCCTCAACTACGTCTGTCACGGCGACCACAACGCCCACGACTGCATCTACACCAACGCCGTCGCTGCCCGTGTCGATGCCGCTGCCCGAGGACGCGGTCGCGATCGACTGGATCGGGTTTGCGCGCATGCTGCGCGACATTCGGCGTGCGTTCCACCGCTACCCGGAGACGGGATACCAGGAGGTGCGCACTCAGGCGTTCCTCAAGCGCTTCTGCGAGACGTCGCTGCGCATTCCGGGCAAGAACATTCGCACCATGGCGTCCACTGGGCTTGTCGTCGACGTGTGCTACGAGAACGCGACGATCTCGCCGAGCGACAAGCGCAAGCTACCTGTGATCGCCTTCCGCGCCGACATGGACGCACTGCCGATTGAGGAGCTGAACGACCACCTGCCGTACTGCTCGACCCACAAGAAGCAGAGGAAGGACGCGAGGAGGAGGAAGAAGCGGAAGACTGGCGCCACAGCGGCTTCGAAGCCTTCCGAGACGTCGGCCGCTCCAGCCGAGGACACGGAGTCACTGACAGCGGGGTCCGCCCCCGCTGCTTCCAACGCCGATGCCGGATTGACGACCGAGAGCGAGGAGAGCGGAGCGGACGCGAACGTGGCCCATGCTTCTGACGGTGTAAAGGTTTCCGTCGCGTCCAGTTCTAGTACAACGGACGTTGACGTTGAGATGGCGCTCGCGAGCGACACATCGCCAACGGCACCGATGTCAATGATGCCGCCTCCGTCGGTCGCTGCGGCACTGGACGAGCTCGAAGACAGCGAGCCGTGTGGCGGGCATAGCCATGGTGCCTCGACGTCCTCTGCGGCTGCGCACATGTGTGGCCACGATGGTCACATGGTCATGGTCCTGGGACTGTGCGCGCTCGTGGTTCGCAACTCCCACCTGCTCCCCAAGGACACGTTTGTGCGCTTCATCTTCCAGCCGGCCGAAGAAGGCCCGGGTGGTGCGCAAAAGATGATTGAAGAGGGCGCACTCGAGAGCGTGGACGAGGTGTATGGACTGCACAACTACCCGTTCCCGCTCTACAGCATGCACGTGCGCCCTGGCCCCGTCATGGCCCACGAAGTAGAGTTCTCGATCGAGATCCAGGGCGTGGGCGGTCATGGCTCGGCGCCACACAAGTGCGTGGACCCGATTCTGACTGGCGCGGCCGTGGTTCAGGCGCTGCAGGCGGTCGTGAGCCGCTCCATCTCCCCCATGGATACGGCCGTGCTGTCGGTGACACAGTTCCGCGGCGGCGATGCGAACAACGTGATCCCGTCACGCGCGACGCTGGCGGGCACGATTCGTGTGTTCAACATGGATGTGGCCGAGAGTATTAAGCGGCGCGTGGACGAGATCGTCGCGTCGACGTGCGCAGCTCACGGCGCGACCGGCCGCGTGCATTTCCTCGATGGGTATGCCCCCGTGATCAACCCGTACGACGAGACGCGCGCCGTGCAGCAAGTGGCCATGGAGGCCGGGCTGTTTGTGAGCGAGGAGGGCATGCCACTGATGGCGTCGGAGGACTTTGCGTACTACCTGCAGGAGCGCAAGGGCTGCTACTTCTTCCTCGGCACCAAGGAGGAGGGCGACGACGACCGCGGGCGCGCGCTGCACTCGAACCACTACGACTACAACGACAAGGCCACGCCGCTGGGCATCCGCGTGTTCCTCGGCATCCTCCAGTCGCGCTTCGGCTGCGAGCTGTACAGCTCCGAGGAGATGCAGGCCTTCACCGTCGCCATGGAGCGCATCGCGCTGTCCATCTCGGTCGTCTAGCCGTCCACGCAACAGGTTGGAAGCCTCGCGCATTGTGTGTTATATAGTGGCAACTAGCAGCATTTGTTGCTTGCATTTTGTTGAGGGGTCTACACGCTTTGGACTGCTCATTGACTGCTGCTGCTACACGACGCCTTGCGGTCTCAGTGAACTGCTGGACACACAAAACCAAAATATCGGTGACGTTGGCGCCAAAAACTGTTGATGAACGTTAATGATTGGTCAAAACAAAGCATGCGAACATGTGATTGGTTGATTACCCAAAACCAAGCAAACCGACAGCGCACACCAAGACTCTTGGTCCAAGAGCCAAGGACAAAACAGCGGAAGCGACGATGACCAAGCCGCTGGGGCGCAAGATCCGGGACCTGTTCTTCACGGAAGACGCCGCGGCAGAGGACACGAAAGATGCCGTGGACGGCGCGCGCATCTTTCGCTGTCGATGCGGAGAAACCAGGACGCATAGCCCCCAAGACCGCGGCTATGCGATCTTCACGGAGCACATTTTATCCGAGCACGAAGAGTGGCTCGCGGCCGCTGTACGCGGCGCCCACGTCGTTCTCGCGGCGTCATCAAAATCAAACGGGGGCACGAAGAAGAAGGGAAGTGAAGCTGCGGATGCGTCTGGCAGTAACAGTAGTGTAGAGGGTGATGATGAGAGCGATTCCACTGCGGCGTTGGCGGCGCCAGAACAAGCGTCTGCAGCTCCGCAGGAGGTGGCGACTCGCAAGCGATCCGACTATCTGCCGTGGGACGACTACTTCATGAGCGTCGCGTTCCTCAGCGCCATGCGTTCTAAAGGTGGGTCGTCGTCCGCTTCAAAGGCATTCGTAATCGATTGAAGTGTCACTTACTGACCCAACATGGTGGCAACGATTGATTGTCTGCTGCCACTGCTGCCATTGACAGACCCTTCGACCCAAGTGGGTGCATGGTAGGGGTCTTGCGTGCCTGGTACGGCTCGGTTCTAGTCATTGACCGGGCACTTTGATGCTTGCTCCACAGCATCGTCAACCCGGACCGGAAGATCGTTGGCATCGGCTACAACGGCTTCCCGAACGGCTGCGGGGACGACGACCTGCCCTGGACGCGCTCGAGCGCCTCCGGCTCGCCGCTCGAGACCAAGTACCCGGTCCGTCACTTGTCCAATTGAACCCTTTTGCGTAGCTTTGGCCGCGTCAGCTAACGATACATGCGCTGTGGTGGCGGGTGAACGACCAACAGTACGTGTGCCACGCCGAGATGAACGCCATCCTCAACAAGAACTCGACGGACGTCAAGGGATGCACGGTGAGACGAGAGATTGCTGTTGTATTGCTCTGACGTCGACCTGGTCTGATACAACGTATCGCTGGTTCGCGTCGTTGGTGTCGCTGTCTAGATCTACGTGGCACTCTTCCCTTGCAACGAGTGCGCCAAGCTGATCATCCAGGTAAGAAGGAGTCCATATCCGGTGCTGAAGGTGACCGTCTCACCCGCTTCTCGTTCGCCTCGTAGAGCGGTATCGCTCGCGTCGTCTACTGCTCGGACAAGTACCGCGACGAGTGCGTCTCCTTGGTGTTTTGCAGCCATCGCCACCAGCGACAGCGTGTTGCTGACTGCTCTGATTTGCTGACTCGTGTTTTACTCTAGCTGGAAGTTCGTGGCGTCGCGGCGACTGCTCGACATGGCCGGCGTCCAGTGCATGCAGCACGCTCTGCGCCAGTCGCAGCTCGTCGTCGACTTCTCGTCCGTCGAGTAGTGAGTTCCCGGACGTGACCAGCACAGGATGGCTGTCTCGCCACTCCATCACAAGAGCAATAGAAGACAAACCCATCAAGTCGTGCACTGCACAAATGCTAAAACTGTTCTCTTTCAGTTGCTTTCCAAGTTATACAAGGCTCTGTGCCAAGCGCGGCCTTCTAGTATCGAAGGCGCGCCCGCACAACTCACACTTGACTCACGAGACGAGACAGCTTACGCGGACTCCCAGGCGGCCACGACCTCGTTCGAGATGCTCGTGCTGCTGAAGTCAAAGTCGTCGGCGCCGAGCGCGAGCGCCTTGACGCCGTAGGACTCGTCGATGATGGTCACGAACGTGGCGGGCGCGTCCGTGGGGCGCGCGCAGAGGCGGTCGTTGCCCGGGTTGTACGTGCCGTCGTAGAAGTAGTAGTGTGTGGCGATCTGGGTGGTGTCCTTCTCGAGCACCTCGGCGATGTCGAGCTCGCCGCAGCCGCCCGCGGGGCCGACGCCACGGCAGTTGCACTGGTACTGGCCCGAGCGCATGGTCTGCGCGTTGAGCATCCAGATGGCAGGCACGTTGGGCGCGCCGCCGTTGGGCATGTCCACCTTGGTGATGAACAGCTTCTTGGTGCCGGTCCAGCCCTGGAAGGCAGTGCCGTCCGAGTCGTACGCGCCCTTGCACTCGACGCCCTCGGCGCCGCACTGCTTCTCCGTCATGATGTGCACCTCAGCGCCTGTCTTGTCCTCGGCGTAGATGGACGAACCGTACGGGTCGGACGCGGCCGCGAGCGAGCCGCCAAACGGCGTCGACTGCTGGGCGGTGCCCGTGCCGTCGGCGAGGGCGAAGCCCTCGGGCGAGCTCGTGCCCGTGTAGTCGATGTTGTGGTTGTTGAGGAACACCATGTTCTCGGCCGCGCCGCCGTTCTCGTACGACGACACGCGCTCCCACGACGAGCCGCTCGAGCCGTCGAAGATGGCAATGTTGTAGATGTTCATGGGGCCGCGGAACGCGATCGACACGTCGTCGTCGAAGGGGGACACGGGGCTGGTCGTGGTCACGGTCGTCTTGACACACGAGCCAATGTCCGTCACCATGTCGTACGAGCCGCCCGCGCCGCCGCAGTTCTCGCCTGTGAACGAGTACGACGACGAGACCGTGCCCGCCGCAGTCTGCTGCTGGCCCGAGGTCGACGACGCCGTCGGCGCGGCGGTTTCCGCCGTGGCAGCAGCGTCGTCGTCACCGGAGTCCTCACCATCGTCGTCACCAGAGTCGTTGGCGTCGTCACCGTCCACGGTAGTGGCCTCGGTGCTCTCCGTCGTCGCAGCGGCCTCCGTAGCGGCGGGGGCAGCCGCCAGGACGGGCGTCGCCGCGGCGTCTCCGCTGGCATCAGCCGTCGTGGGCGCGGGCGTAGCAGCAGCCGCGTACGTGGCGTCCGCCGGCAAGGGGTCCATGGCGCAGTCCGTCTTGCTGGCGCTCGAGGCCGCGGCCATGAGCGCCGTGGCCAGCACGGCAGCGCGCACGATCGTCTTGACTTGCATTTTGTATGGAGAGGGAGGGCTCGGCGAGGTAGAAGTCGTCGAGGGGAGGCGGAATCCGGAATGAGGAAGCGATTGCTGTTGTTCACGGTGTAAAAGTGCGGGATAGAGGGGGAACGAGAGTTTGTTGATGAACGAACAGCGAGCCATACATTTGGTAAGTGGCTGGCCGCTTTATGCGCGTCAGATGGCGCGCACGCGGCGACTGTCGCGACCGCGCGAAACCTGGAATGACTTGGGATTTGTATGGAAGGGGATTAATACCAGCTTGTCGCGGTCAGATTGCAACGAACAGAAAAGTTCAGCACGTGTCGAAACTGGCTATTTTGAAACCGTCAAGAATGCCATTTTCGATTGGGAAACCAGCCACAAACAGAAAAATCAGGAGAGGGCGGCATTTTGCATAGTGAGATCAAGTGATTGTGATCGCAAAATGGCATTTACCATGGCATGATTTGGCGTAAATCAACGTGCGAGTTACAGAACTGTACAGTACTTTTGTTCCTTGACTCGTTCCGACGCTTTGAATGCCGACCGAACACACCAGGTCAATTGGTGACTTGCACACCGTGAACTACTGTGCAGTGTGCAGTGCTTTATACAGTATGGTATGACTCGTATGAAGGCGCGTCGTGGATGCTGTCGGCGCTGTGCGACGCACAGCATCATGGCTCCGTCCCGCCGGCGCTTCTACTGTAGCGGTTGCAGTTCGTTGTTTGGCGAGCGAGCGAGCGACGTGGATAGGACGCTTCGCGGAATCGCACAGGCTTGCTCGTCGGT
This sequence comes from Phytopythium boreale, assembly GCA_023338115.1. Lineage (NCBI taxonomy): Eukaryota > Oomycota > Peronosporomycetes > Pythiales > Pythiaceae > Phytopythium > Phytopythium boreale. The sequence continues at coordinate 20,997 of JAADYG010000017.1, forward strand.
ACCGCCGCATGGCCAAGACTGTGCGATCGGACGGATAATATGTAAGTTGCAAAATTTGAAGCCCTCTGGTTATTTTGCTTGGTGCATTTTCGTGAAGGCACAGTGGTCCCACCTTTTCACCCGACTAAGGATTTGTGTCTGAAACTGGTTAACTCCCTTCTGATTCTGCAAAAATGTGTCTTAAACTGGACTCTTCGTTATATCCATCCAAATTACATATCAAACCGGTTTAAGGTACAACTTTGCCTAAAGCTGGCCCGTCACTGACTGTCGCACTCGTGAAGTCATTTGCGCTGCTCCACCTCCATCGCTCATGCGTCTATGGTACCCTTAAGGCTTACTGCCGTGGCATGCGCTGCAGCCATAGTACGATGATGCGCCTTAGAATGACATGTTCTTGTGCGCGTCCACGTCGTCCTGGCTGTACTGCAGTGCGCCGTGCAGCCCGAGCAGCGCCGAGACCACCTTGACCTTGGCGCGGATGCGCAGCAACCGGTTCATCAGGTCCTCGTCCACGATATTCTGCCGGGCATTGCGCACAGGTGCAGTAGTCGTTGTGCATTCATAAGTCGCGGCGTTAGTGGCTCCGCAGGCCGGGGTAATCCTGCGCAGCGCGGTGCAAACGTTACCCGCAGCTCGAACTCGTCCAGCAGCGCGCCCAGCGCCGCAATCGACTTGGCCGCGCGGTCTCTACAGCCGATGGACAGTTGAAAAGCATTCACATGCATACCAAGCAGACAAGAATAGTCGCGGTCAGCCACAGCGTTTGCTACAGCAAAGCGAGCAATCGCGGCACGTACGGAATGCGCTCCTTAAGTCCGTCGGTGGCCATCATGTGCGCCCACACGAGGTAGCAGCCGCGGTAGAACCCGACCTCGCTGCCGATCTCCGCGCCCTTGGCCACGCTACGAGTAGTCCGTCCATTGCCAAGCCCAACCAGTCAGTCAACCATCGACCCACTTGCCGCCAACTGATCGAGAGGCTCGCTCTCACCCCAGCCCGAAGCCCTCCTGCACGCCGAGCTCGCGGCCCCGCTCGGCGCCCAGCTCCTCGCCCTCGGCGATCACTTGCTCCTCCCAGTTGGAGATGTCGTCGAACGCCGCGTCAATGTCCATGCCTGCCGCCCGATCTGATACCTTGGCACTTCGACGTGTAGCTTTGCCTTTTGGTCCACCCGTCCGACTTGCTGTTTGCAACAATTAACGGACATCTCGGCAGGTAACGTTACGCACCCAATTGGCTCACTTGGCTACAGTTTTCGTGTCAACTAAAGTACTCCGTGACGCTCATGCACATATCAGTGCCATCCTTCTTATTGTTTGCATCGCTTGCCTTCGGCATTGCCGTCGCGGAGGGCGCAGACTCTCAGCCAATATACATATCACGCTATTCCAATGGTACTTAAGCCTGGGTGGCTGCTGACCATGACAACGCACTACTGTAGACACAAGACTCACATTAGCGTCTACAGGCTTCAGACGGCATCAACAGCGCCGCCGTAGCTCGCGCTGGCACTCGCGGGGTCCTGGATCAGGTTGGTGAACTCGTTGATCTCTGGCAGCGAATCGCGGCGGGCGTCACCGGCATGGGCGGGGGAGAGCCGTCCCTGGTGGAACGAGAACGACTCGTGGATGGGCGGGCGGGTGGTCGTGCTGTTGCTACTACTGACAGCGCCTCCATTCGAGCCGACGCTCTTGCTCTTCTTGGTCTTCTTTGAGGACTTTGGAGGCGTCTTGGTCGGCGAGGCTCTCGATTCCTTGCTCTTTTCTCCGTCCTCCGTGTCGCTGTCGAAGCTCTCGGAGAGCTTGGTGAGGCTCACACCGCCCGACATGAAGTAGTACTGGCTGCGCACGAGCACCGTCAGCTCCTCCTCGATCTGCAGCAAGCGCGCCTCGAGGTCAATGTCGTTGGCGTCGAGGCCAAAGGGGCACTCGATCTCCATGGAGACCTCGTCGGCCGTGAACAGGAAGATGCCCCACAGGAAGACCCACAGCGGCGTGTACAGACCCGAGCGCGGCACGATCACGAACGTGTAGAGCGTCATGTAGGCGACGAGCAGGAACTGGATGTACTGCATGTAGTTGAACGGGATCGGCACGTTGGCGATGTTGAACACGGTCGTGTAGAGCGTCGGCAGCTGCGCCACCTTGAGCTGCAGCGCGTTGGCGCTCTGCGGGTTCAAGTGGCCGCGCTGCGCCGCCACCTCGATCAGCCGCTTCAGCCACAGCTCCGTGATGGTGGCGCGCAGCTTATGCGGCGTGCGGCGGACCAGCGCGTGATACGACTCGCGGTCATACCCGCCCGGAGGCGTCGCCTGCTTGGGGTGTTCGGCGCCGCAGGCGTACAGCTCGTCGTACTCGGCGTCTGTGAGCACGCCCGACTGCTTGAGCTTGTCGATGCCGTCGCGGCCGCGGCAGTCGTGGAACACGATCGCGATGTACAGGAACACGAGGCGCCGCAGGTCCGTGAAGAAGGCGCACTTCTCCAGCAGCTCCGGCGGGATGGAGCTCGCCCGGTGCAGTTTCTTCGGCTTGGGCGCGTCTTGGTCTTCCCTGTCCAGGCGCTTCTTGTGCTCCTGCTTGATGGTGGCGCTCACGTACGCGCAGCCCGACGAGACGATGCCCCGAGCCGCTTCGGAGAGCGACCCGACGGCCACGACGCCCGCGCGCCACTGGGAAAAGGCCGAGTTCATGCGGAACGAGATGATGAGCCCCAGGAACGTGTTGAAGACCGTCAGCGTGTCCACGAAGGCCGTGGAGAGCGTCGTGACCACCACGAACGGCCGGTACTCGTTCACCACGGCGATGAACATCGCCACGAGCGCCATGAGCAGCGCGCGCATGGGCGCCTGCCCGTTCAGCGCCGACCCGTGCCAGCGCAGCAGCACGTGCCACAGCCGGCCCGTGTCGTAGTAGATCATTCCGTCGGCACGCCGCTAGGGGGTCGGAGGGCGCTGCTGAGGTGTGGTGAGGGAATGACCAGCCACTCGAGGCGCCGAAAAGATGATACACAGGCATCGAGGGGCACGGAAGAGGGTGGCAACGCGCGAAAGGTGATGCGAAGACCGGGCCGCCATCCGGAGCGAGAAAGAACTGGCCAGTTGGAGGATAACCACCACGCCAATGGATAGGTGAGGCGTCACTAACGGATTGTATGCACCGCATGGGGCCGCGCAGGTGAGCGGAAGCGGACAGGAACGCGGCTGGAAGCGCCGATCCGCGTCAGCAATTGGCTGATTCCGATTGCCGCCCTCGCATCCTTTCCGCCTGCATTTTTTACCTTTTTCGCAGTCAGTTGGCACCCCGTCCCCATCCCCATCAAAAACTTCCAGAAACTCAGTCTAGTGTACAGTAGCTCCTGGAAATTTTGGGCATTTCCAGTTGCGGTCTGACTTTACCCTATCGATTGGAGAGCGTTAAAAAATTCTAAACGTGGCTTTAACCTGCTCCGTTCTTATTCGCCACTGTTTGGAACAAATCACTATTATCATCCAATAAAAGGAGGTGTTCATTCATTCGTGAGGAAAAACCCGAATCCGTGGCCCAAAACGTACCTTTTAGTTGGATTGTGACTCTAGCCAGTCGATAGCTACAGAACCTCAAACGTGGTGTCAACAACGTTGCACCACCATAATTGCCATGCTGACGCGGGCGCTGGCGCGCGAGCCGCGGCTTGTGGACGCGCCGCGCGCCGAGATGCTACGCTCTCGCGGCATCCTGACGGCGCGCCAGATGCTTCAGCGCCCGCTCGACGAGCTCGCGCTTGCCGCCGACCTGTCCGTGCGCGGTGCTGAGGTCGGGAAGCTCATGCATCAACTCCTCAAAGCTGCAGGTTGCGCCAGCTCACGCCGTTATGCTTTCCAATCCGCCTGCAACCGCTCAGGAGCTGCTGGCGAAGCTGTCGATTCGTCTGGCGCCGCCCAGTCGATCGGTAAGACCGCGTGCTGCATTCTTTATGGTCGCCCGGAAGTCCTAACAGGACCAATTCGCTGCCGATGCAGGCGTTCGACATGTTCGTGGCGAGCGCGAACCGTCCGCTGTCCCTGCGCTCGGGCCTCCCGCTACTTGACCGCGCGCTCCACGGAGGAATCCGACCCGGCGGCATCACCGAAGTGCGTGAGCGTGTCATGCAGTACACTGGAATGAGCGAATTCGTCACGCGTTTGGCTCTGTGGTCGATCAGTTGGCGGGTATCGCGGGCATTGGCAAGAGCCAGGCGGCCATGACGCTCGCGGTGCGCTGTGCAATCGAGTACCCGGGCGAGAGCGTCGTCTACGTGGACGCCGAGCACAATTTCAGCGCCAAGAGGTAGGCACACGCCGGAGTTTGGTCTCATTGCGCCAAGACGATCTAAGCAGTGTGTATCTCGCCCGTCGGTCGGCAGGCTGCTTGAGATCGCCCGCTCGCGACTCGGACGCAGCAACCATCGAGGAACGGACACTCCAGGGGGTGTTAGCGGTGGCTCTGAGGAGGAAGGAGCTGCAGCGGAGGTCTGCAGGCGTATACGCGTTCTTCGCGTGCAGTCGCTCCCAGATTTCCTGGCCCAGTAAGTGGCGAATGGTGCAAGGTATGCACCGGGTCTGTGCCTCCGCCTAATGTGATCGTGACGGTGGTCACGTGTTGCATTTACAGGATGAAACAGCTGGAGAGCGTCATGCACTCGATGCGCGTGCGGCTGCTCGTGGTCGACTCGATCGCCGCGCTATTTCTCAAGGTGATTTGGACATGATTCCCCGTTTTGAGCTCCCTGAGAGTGCTTCTCAAGCTTCGTTGTGCGAAATTCGTAGGCTGGCGACGTGTCGATGGCGCAGCGGGAGCACTTGATGCTGCGCATCACGCGAGATCTCAGGTGAGGCAGCGCGTCTCACCGGCAACGAAGCAACGTGTGTGTCATTCGCACGAGTACCTGCCTAACTGCTCGCTAAACCGTTCAGGCTGCTCTCCGACACGCACGAGGCGTTCGTGGTCATCACAAACCGCGCAGTCACCGACGACAGTCCAGGTGAGCTCATCGGCTCCGCTCGGTTGTTGTCACTCCTGCAGATTGCCGCAGTCGTTCGCCTCGTCGAATAGTATCAAACGGCGTGGCATATCGACGGTGGGTATTGACTTGATGGTGATGACTTTAGGCGGCCTGTTCACGCGTCCGTTGCTGGGCGAGACCTGGGCGCGCTGTGTCACGACGAGGGTGCGTGTCGCTTGCCTACCTTCGTTCCAAGTGTCCAAGCGGATGTCAGGTGCTGGCACTAACTGCTTTGGCCCGGTGAAATTCACCTCAGGTGGTACTGGAACACCACGCGTCTCACCGCTCCATGGTGATCGTCAAGAGCCCGGCGGCCGGCTACGTCGTCCAGCCGTACACCATCACTGTAAGCCACGCTGTGGTTCGCCTCGGGGTTGCTGATCAAGTGACTGACTGACCACTCGGTGATTCGACGTCGATGAGCTGCAGCGGGCCGGCATGGAAGCGTTCGACCCGAGCGAGCAGCGCGCGTTCGTCCCTGACGATCACTTGGTGCAGCTTTCGCTGGACGACGACGTGGCGCTCGCGGCGTTGCCGTCGGTCGACACCTTCTCGACGCTGCGCAGCACGCAGCAGAGCACCAGCTCGAGCCAGGAGCGGCTGCTGGACGCGCTCACGGCCCCCATGAGCGAGGACGAAGGGGATGAAGGCAAGAACGACCACTGGGCGCTGCGCGAGCCGTTCGAGGTGATCGCCGACTCGCAGGAGGAGGAGCAAGACGAAGGCTAGCTAGCATCAGCATCTGCCTATTTAAGTTGACCAGGAGACCATTCATTATAGGAAAAAGGGAAAGGAGCACGACGCTGTTGTCTGGTTTGTTCGGTCTGTTCGTTTCCGTGGGTATTTCTCTCTCTCTCTCTTACGTCCGCATCCATGGCGGATTACAAAGGGCGAGACGCACCCACGAAGCCAAGCCAGCCTAGGAAGGAGAAGACAGCGGCGGCGACCCACACGACCCCCGAGTGCACGGGCTTTTCAAGTTAGACAGTCGAAGAGATCGCTTAGGCCTTGAGGGCGTAGCGGCGCTTGGGGAAGTAAGCCTCCTTCTTCTGCTGCTTGAGCGTCTTGAGCGACTTCTCGTGCGGCGTCAGCTTGCGGCGGATGGCGCGCGTCTGCTTGCGGCGCAGGTCCAGCGGCACGTACTTCTTGCTGCCGAGCGCCTGGCGCAGCTTGGCCTTCTGCGTCTGGTTGTACACCGTCAGCACGCGGGCGATCGACTTGCGCACGACGCGGATCTTGCTCAACTTGGACGCGGCGCCGCCAATCACCTTGGCGACGCGCAGCTGGGCCAGCTCCTGCTGCAGGTCATCCAGCTGACGGAGCAGGTCCGTCTTAGTCTTGGTGCGGAGTTCGTGGGCCTTGATCTGAACTGTGGGGCATGGACAAAAGCACCTCGGTCAGTCACTCGTGCGTCTCCAAGTCGAGCGGTCAATCGGCCGTGCGACTAGAGCAACGTCGGTCGAGCGGGCGTCGGGAGGGGAGTATGAAGGGGGAGGAGACGGAGGGGAGCGTCGAGTAGCAGAGCTGCGCCACGGATACGCCGGTCGTGACGTTGCGCTGCGACCGGAGCGATCCTGCAGGCACGAGCAGCCCGCGTGCATCGAAATCCCTAGTCCGACGTGAAGCGCCCGCCAACGACACGTTTGTATCCTGTCGATGCCATCGCGCGGAGACTGGCCCGACCGCTTATCGTTCCGTGTATGTACGCGCGCCCCCTCTCGATCGCTGTCAGCCTGGCGGCGCATCCGCAGCAGGTCGCTGTCCCTCACTCCCCTGTCGGTCCTTCCCGATACGACCCCCTCGCTCCTCGCTCCCCTTCCCGACGGTCCGCCCGACGCACTCGACCTGTCGCCGTCCGCTCGCGCCAGCAGACGCCTCGTCATCATCACTTACCCATTGTTTCCTACTGGCGTTCGCTAGCTTCTAACTTCCCGATTGGTCGGGGCCGTCGGCACACGGGCGGCGCCGCGGAAGCCTGCGAAAAAGACTGGTTGGCTGGCCCCGAGCGCTCGACCCGCTTCGTGCGACCTTCGCGTCACCTCACTCGTCGCCTGCGTAACCGGACCGGTTCACCCTTCAGCCGGTTCGACCCTACCCTCAAACCATCTTCCTGCGACCTTCGCGCAACCTTCAAGCGACATCATGGCAATCATTGGCCAAAACAGTGTAGCCATCCCGAGAGGTGCCGTCAAATGACATGGTGGTCATCACGACGGCGCTGCCGCCGCTTCGCGCTCGGCGTCCGCGGCCTCCTCGTGTTTGGACAGCAGCAGGTGCAGCGTCTCCTCCTTGAGCTTGAGCAGCCGCCGGAACGCCGGCAGCGCGTCCTTGAAGTCCTCGCCGTTCTCGTCCAGGCTGCGCGCCAGCTCCCCAACCACGAACAGCTGCAGCTCGGTCGAGAGCGCAAAGAGCGTCTTGGCGGTCGCTTCGAACCCGTCGTCGGCGTGCAGATCCATCCACTGCAACGTCTTGGCGAGCAACCAGCAGATGCGGCTCGACTGCGGCGGCTGCGCGCACGCAAAGGCGAACTTGACGGCTGCGCTGCGGCTCGCCGAGAGCCTCGGGTTAGTCTCCACGCTTTCATACCAGAATCGCGCGTTGTCGAGTGCCTGCATCGCCTCGCGCAGCGCCGCCATTTTCGCCCATGCGTCATCGCTCGACTCGTGCTCCGAGTCTCTTGCGGCACGCAATACCACATGCACGACTGCGTTCCGACGCTGCGCAACCTTCGGCTTGTCCCTTGGCTGGAACGGATGCAGTAGCGCCTCGAGCTGGCTCTTGGCGAGTGCCACGCGCGCATCCAGCTTCTCACGCTGTTCCGGCTCCATGCGCTCAATGAGCTGCATTGCCTTGGGCACGCTGACCGTCCTCTTGTTGAGCACCACGTTCCAGAACTCTGGTCGCTGCTCGTGCTTGTTGAACTCGACGACCCACGCGTACTGCACAATGTCGTTGAACTCGATGGTCTGGAGGTACAGCAACCGCGCCAGCCGCGCCGTGCGCTCCACGACACAAGTAAGCTTTGCTTGAAAATCGCGCGAGAAATCCACCAGCACCTTGTGCGGTGGCTCGTACGGCTGCCGCAGGATCTCGTCATCGTCGTACGGCTCCAGCCACTCCCAGTTCACTACGACCGAACGCTTGGAGAGCTCAATGAACACGAGCACGCGGCCCGACAGCATCAGGTTCTGCGTTGAAACAACCGTTGCGACGTGGTTTCGCCAATCGCCCTTGCAAATGCGCACTTTGCCGTCGTATGCGCACCACGTCCTCGCAGCGTGTTCAGCGCGTGCTCGTTGCCTCTTGGTCCACCGCCGTTGGCGTTGCGCATTGGAAGCGCCCGATCCATCCGATCGATTTGCCAAGAGAAGCTGCTCCAGTAGCAGCGCTCGCTTAATAGCGGTCAGGCGTTGCTGACGCGCTGCAACTTCCTGCGCCGTGTCCGACTTGAGCGTAGGGGCCAGCCCAAACGCCGATCGCACCTTGTACAACACCGTCGCTCGAACCACAGCGTCTTTTTGCCGTTGCGCACGAGCAACTTGCGTCTGACGTACCAGCTTTATGTACGCTTTGCCTTGCTTGCGCGTGAGAAACGATCGCACCACCGACTGGATCACCGTCGCGCTCTTGTTCTGCTCGGCCAGCTCCACTTCTCGTCGCCGTGCGTCTTCTTCCATCTGCTTGCGCTTCATTTCGCGAAGCTTCTCGGCTTCGATCGCGCGCTTTTCCTCGGCTTGCTCACGCAGCACGGAGAAGTAGCTCAAGCGGTGGAACTGGTGGTACTGGCGCATGCCCTTGGCGTGGAACGAGATCAGGCACCGCTTGCAGTACACGTCGAGGCAGACGTCGCACTTCCACTGTGCGACTCGCATCGAGCACTTGACGCACATGACCACAAGCGTGCGATAGCGATGACGAGCCGTCGTATCCATCGCATTGGAGACGTCAGTCTCAACACCATTCGACTTGTGCTCGCTCTGCCGTTTGAGAAGTTGGTCGTGGACGACTGGGAAGCAGCAGTCGCAGTAAGGAACCTTGCCGTTGCCACACTGAAGGCACTCGCGCGTGGCCGTCTCGATGCCACAGTGCGCGCAGAGCTGGATGGGTGCACGTGATGCTGCTGAAGTGCGTGGCGCTTACTGTGGTCGCGCGCAAAGCAGATCCGGCACATGACGTTCTCACACTCGACGCAATATACCTCGGCAGGCACCTTCTCCTGGCTCGTGCTGTCCTCGTGGCGCTCGCAGAACGCGCGGAACTCTTCGCCTGGAAACGGAAGCGGGATCGTTTTCCCGCATGCGACGCCCTTGAGAAACATCGGGCGCTTTGACACAGTCTTCCCTGTTGCAACGTGCGTGAACTTGACAGCGCGGCCCTGGTAGTCGATGAACTCGATAAACATGGCGCCTAGCATTGCCTTGAGCTCACGGCGGAACTTGTGCTTGCGGTAGCACTTCTGGATCATCGTCGCGCGCTGGTTTTTGAACTTGATCACTTGCCGCTCTCTGTACACCACCATGAAGTGATCGTGCTTCTTTCTCGACTCGATCTGCGCAGCGAATCGGCGAAGAACCCCCACGGCCCACAGTAGTCGTTGCGTGCACGACTCCTCCAGCATTCTGCGATACTTTCCGTCCTGAATCGTCGAAGGTAGCACGTATCGCTTCATAAAGTGGAGGAAGTTCGCATGGTCGACCTCAGTCGTATTGACCGACTCGCCTGCCACCGGGGAAGAAGGAGTAGCCCCGCCTCCCGTGCTGGGGCGGCCCTCTTTCCCTGCTTTGTCTTGTCGTTTGGCGTCCACGTCGTTTGCAGGAGACGCGAACTTCTCTCGAAGCACCATCAAAATGGCCTTGCTGAAGCGCGAAAAAGAAATCGCCTTGGTCTTTGGTTCTTTCATCTTCGCAAAGCACAAGTCCGCTTTTTGCGCCGGGAACTGCGTCTTGTGGATGAACGAGTGAGGGAGCACTTTCAGGAAGCGCGCAAAGTGCGAGTTGTCGATCTCGAGGTTGTTGCCCGACGCGTTCCGGAACACTTCTTGCCAGATACCGTCGCACCCACGCCGCTTCCACGACCGCTTCCCCAAGTCAACGTGATAGATTGACCGATCGACTCGTGTATCTCGCTTGTCGTCGGGGAACTCATCTCCTTCTCCGGCATCAAGTGACCTTTTTGCGTCTGCCACCACGAGCTTCTTGTACACGAAGCTTTGGAGCAGCAGCTCGTCTTTGATTCGCGTTTTGGTTGCCTCCACAAGACGCCTGCCCATTTCTTGCTCCTCCGCTAGGAATTGCCGTCGCCGAACCATCGTGTACAACCACTTTTTATCCAGACACTTGCGTGCGAGACGCTGGATCTTGGTCACCGCGCGGGCCCGCAGTCGTTGCGTCTCCTTGTTGCGCCGGCTTCTCCATCGCGCTTGCATCTTCGTGACTGCTTTTACGGCGTTCCGCGTTTGCAGCAATCGCCATTGAGTCTGTACGCCTCGCCAAAAGCTCTGGATCCGCCGAGCACTAACGTTCTCAAGTCGGCGCCACGCACGCGCGCGTCCCTGAATCCCTCGGACTCGTTTCTGGATGCAAACGTCGGCAGCATGTAGGCATCTTCGCTTCGCACGCCGATTGAGTTCGGTTTCTCGAGCTTTCTGGTGCTTCAGTCGCTGGCGAGTCATTCGACCGCGCCAGAATCCCTGTATCTTTGCGGCGGCTCGAGTTTCGCTTGCACTGTACTGCTTTCCATCCTTCGTTGACGATGTCGGTTCTCCCGCCGCTGCAAGGCGCGTCCACTTCTGCTTGATGGCCAACACATTTGGGAAAGCGGAGCGCTTAGCATCGCGGACCTGGTCGCGTATTCGTTGACGGTAGCTGCGCAACGCTTCCTTCCTTTCCTTGAACGCGTTCCGAGCCCAGACACATCGCCACCAACACTGTAGCACGAGCACAGCCGATGCAACAGCGACTCGGCGCTGCTGGGCGAACCTCCGAGCCTGTTTGCCACGGTAGTAAGACTGGACCTTGACGATAGCGCGTTTGTCCTTTTCAAACGCAACCCGACGTCGTTGCAGAACCACGATGCGGCGGCGGTTCCACTCGCGGAATCCTTGTTGGATCGTGATCGCCGCTCCAAGACAACTCGCCTCCTGCGCTCTTCTCGCCTTCGCTTCTTTTGAAGCTTGCTGGCGTTGGAATACTCGCAAGATCTTGACTAAAAGCCTCCTTCTCCGGCGAGCAAACTTCTCGCGGGCGTATCGCTGGATGCAAACGGCGGCTTGAATCTGTTGCTGTTTCTTCATGTGTCGACGCAACGCAAGCCACGACTCGCAAGATTTCCTCCAGAACTTTTGAATGACGACGGTCGCCTTGAGCTGTCGCTCGCGTCGCCGGAGCGATCGAACGTGGACGCATTGTCGAAAGAAGTTCGTGATCTGAAGAGCTGCTCGGTGCTGCTTACCGGCTAGGTGTTGTAAGGGCACAAGCTGCCGCCGTTGAAGCTCCAAGCGTATTCGACGACGCTTCAGAAGCTCTTTTGCGGCACAAATCCGACGCCACCAGCACTGAAGCCGTACGCTGCTCTTGATTTGCTCGACTTCTGTTGTCTGATCGAGCCACCATTTCCACTGATCCATCGCGTGTGCAAGCAGACCATGCTGCAACCGAAGACCGACTCGAAAGATCAGTTCGGTGGCTCGTTGCTGCGCGGGTGAGGCAAATTTCCCAAGGCCGAACTCGTAAATCACGTCGAGCGGCAGCCAACGCCTGACCTCCGCGATCGCGTGCTTGACTTGTTCATCAACCTTGCGCTCGTTCACGATCGCTTGCTGGTATTGGCTTACCAGCGCACGATAGGTGCTGGGTCTGACTGGAGATGATCTGCACGGGAGGATTGTGATGCCTGCTTTCGGGAAACCAGCATCAGCGCCCACTTCGCTCGATCGTGACGTATCTGGATGATATTCCACAGCATCAGGAGCATCACGATCTTCTGCGGTCATTTGCGCACGCTCTTTGTCCAATGGATCAAGGTTGCTCGAGCTATGCTGAGCTGGCTGCAGTTGATGTCGTCGCTCCAGTGTTTTCTTCGCTTGTCCGGCGCCAGCACGGAATGGAATGTTGTCTCCCGTGGATTGCCGTCGTTTGGTCACGCTGGTAGATGTTGTCAGAGCTGTGGGCGAGCCCGAATTCGCTGTAGCTTTCCTTTTACACGAATGAGTCATTCGAGGCGCTGTCGACTCCCGCTTCTCTTGCCGGTGTTGCCGTTTAAGAACTCGATAAAGTCCGTCGACGTCATGTTTTTGGTCGGCGAGCTGCTCAAGCTGCTGGATTTGCTGAAGCTCCTCGCGTGTTGGGCTTGGTAGCCGTGACATTCCGCGCCGCATACTAGGCGACATGGTCGAAAGTACCGGCAATTTGACCACTAGAGCATCCGGCGACGGTACGTTACTGCCATCGTCCATTGCAATCGGCTCGCCAGCACCGCCGTCGTCGATATCGTCCAGCGAGGAGGCCTCAGAGCGTCGTGTGACGGCTTCAGCCTCTTCAAATCCGAGCTCTAGCCGCTGGGACACGTACTGATTGTCCTCACTCGCGTCGCCGGGGTCGTCGCCTGCGTCATCGCTGTGCTCTTGTAGTAGCTCGCCGATCATGGCTGGCTGGTTCAAGTACTGCTCCACCAAAACGGGTGGGAGTCGTACAGGCGCTTCATCTCCTTCATCTCTAGACCTCGGTCGGCGATCTCTCTCGCTGCGAGCCTGCGCGTGACTGGGTCTGTATGCCTGCTGCTTGTCCCGCCGCCGCCCGCCTGCCTTGACGTCACCCCCTCGCACGGTCCCGACTCCGAGCACTTGCGCATCCGCGCCGGGCCCGCGCCCGCGTCCTAGCACCTGCGATGACCTCTCGAACACCTCGCGCCACCGCTTGGGCTCGAACGCCATGCAGTCGCCGAGCTCCGCCGCCAGGCGAACGAACCGCGCCTCCGCGTCGGCTCGAGCCGCTTCCGAGCCGTCGTCCCGCTGCGACGTCGCGAGCGCTCTGTGTGCCGCCATTCTCCTCCAATAAACCGCCAAAGAGACTCGCCGTCTCCGTCACTAGCGCGCGCTCAGTCTCTAGTTGACGCGCGCCATCTCCTTCCCCTTAACTATCGCGCTACAGTACTGGAAGAGGCAGCAGTTGAAGTGGCGGCCTTTCTCGCTCTTTGCCTCGGAGTGATGGTCGTTGATACAACATGGAATGGGTCATCCAAAACCTCAATTACGAGGTGTTTTGTGTCATACTGAGTGACTCTGTTCTGCCACCGACTGAAAGGATGTGCACGCAGCGGAATTGCTGACCACCACAGCCCCCCATTCAAACCAGCGGGACAAAAGCCAACGAGGACAATGCTGCGTGTGGTGTCGACGGCCGCGCGGCGCGCGCTGGCGCCTGTGCGCGCCTTCTCCACGACTTCTGGTGTGTGCCAACTGCTTCTCCTGGGTCTGCGCTTGCCGGCGGTGGTCTGCTGGGCATTGTTAGTGCGTTTGTGGCGGTACTAAAGCGTCTATAATGTTGTAACCGATGCAGTCGCCCAGCCGTTCGCGGCGCCCATGCCGGCGCCGATGGTGAACCTGATCCTGATGCAGCAGCCGTGGCTGCGTGCGCTGGCGAACGACGAGGCCGCGCCCGCTATGGAGCTGCTGAACCGCAATGCGCGTCGACCAAAGAAGGTGGGGAGGCGATGACTCTGGTTTGCGTAGGTGAAAAATGCAAGGCTGATGCATGGCGTGGCGTGCATGGCTGTGAAACAACGCGCAGGCCAACCACGGCAAGCGCCCGTGCTCGCACCACCGCCGCCGCCAAAAGCGCCTCAGCCGCCGCTCGGCCTAAGCGCACTCGACGACGAGGGACAAGGAGGAGGAGCGGCGTCATCGGCCGCGTAGAACGTGGAGCAGGTAGAGAACGAGAGAAGACCGCCAGCCAACAGCATCAGCACATGGGAGAAGAGCAGCAGGCCAAGAAGGAAATAAAGCCATGGCGGCTGCGGAATGGCGACGTCATTGACCCCATAACAATATCTGCAACGCACTGATCACGTCTTGTCCTGAAGGAAGCAGGTTCATATAGCGATACGTTTACCGTCGAAAGGGGGCAGCAGCACGACCGACCGACACGCACCACACGCGCGCCCAACTAACTCTGCTAGGCCCGCACCACTAAATACATTCGTCCTTCTTCTCCACGTCCTACACTAGTCTGTCCGCTTGTTGTACAGTGCGCTACGCGCCCATGGCGTCGTCCTCGCCGCCCCCGGCGGCAGCGGCAGCGCTGGCACCGCCGGCTATGGCCTGGTCACTCTGCATCTGCCGGTACTTTTGCGTCACGGCCGCGCGTCGGCGGTCGTCCATGAGCTGCTGCTGCAACTGGAGCTTGCGCACGTGCTCGCGCAGGTCGTGACAGCGCGGCACCTTGCACTCGTGCTGCCGGCACTGGCGCGCGTGCAGCTGCAGCAGCGCCCACACGCGCCTGCAGATCGTGCAGCCGCCGTACGCGCGCTGCTTGCACTGCGCGCCGTGGCGCATCAGCTCTTTCATCTTCTCGCAGTTGGACGACCCGCAGTTGCCATCCGAGCACGAGCTCGAGTGCACCAGCAGCTGCATATGCAGCCGCACGTTCTTGGCGCGCTGCTCGCGGAGCCGCCGCTGCGCCTCGCTCATCGGGCCGTGGCCACCGCCGGCGCCGCCGCCCATGCCGTGGCCGCCCATGCCCATGGCGCCCTTGACGCCGTTCGCCATCTTGCCTGCGCCAACGACACCGCTCGTGGGCACCATCTCGAGTGGATGTTCGTGCGTTTCGCTAGCGTGACAGGTGTCGCACACGTCAAAGTCCGGGCACGTGTTGCAGTGCCAGCGGTTGCCGGACACGATGTCGCGGGTGCACGCGTTGCACTCGTACACGTACGCGTTCGGGTTGGGATTGCCCAAGTGATACAGCGCCATCATGGACGAGTGCTTGGCGCGCCGCAGCTCGTCAAACTGGTAGTGGTTGCCCTGGCACAGACTCAGGAACGCCTGCCGTGTGTCAAAGAACTCGCTATCCGCGATCTCGTCCGGGTCCGTGCACTTAGGCGGCAGCTTGACCTCCTCGCGCGTAAGCGCCGATAGTCGCTCCTGCAGCTTCGGGTTCGCGATCGCACGCAGCTGCTGGTAGCAGCCATCGCACACGGTCGTCTGCACCGTCTTGGGGTTCAGCCCAATCTCCGTCTTCCCGCTCATGTCGCGCCACTGCGCGCCTTCAATCACCATCGTGTTGCACACGCGGCAGCACGGCAGCAGCTTGACGACCAGGAAGTCGTCCTTCATAGGCTCAATCACCTCGCCGAGCTTCTTCATGAGCGGGTCCGTGATCGTCTTGTCCGGCGTGTCCAGCGACTTGGCCGACAGCGGCTTCTTGTGTGACTGGTACTCACCCGACGTGTCACCGTGGTCTTCGCCGTCGTCGTCGTTCTCGTCATTCTCGCCGTCCGACATCTTGGCGTCCGCGCCAGCGACCTCGCCCGGCGCCACTTTGCGCCGCTTGGGCTTCTTCCCCTTCTTCGACTTGGTCGACGCCGCCGTCTTCTTCGTCGAGTCCGCTTTCCGCTTCGTGGCGCCGCCCTTCTTGCTCTTCTTGGGCTTTTCGGACTCAATCTTCTCAATCAGCTCCTCCGCCAGCCCGACCCAGTAGTCGCCCTCGAAGTACGGCAGTGCACACGCCGTGTTGTCGTTGCGCCAGTAGTCGTCGTGCATGTTGGTGATCTGCCACACGATCCCCTCTTCTTGGGCCTTTACCAGCATGTCGACGTACCACTGTCGCAGTCGGTCCGACTTGGGCGTCTTCTGAGTCTCCGGATGGCAGTACAAGATGTAGTCGTCGCCCTTCAAGGGCGGACACGCCCACAAGTGCGCCGTGTGGAAGCCGCGTTGCTTGCAGAAGTCGAAGTACGCGATCAGCAGCTCGTGGTACACCTTGGTGCGCAGGTGAGCCGGCTCGAAGTAGTTGACCGAGTCCAGGTACGAAATGTACACGCGCCGCGAGTTGCACGGCGCCTCCTGCTCGTCAAACTCGTGCACGTACATGCCAAAGAGCAGCACCGACACGCCGTGGATCTCCTGGAACATGCAGATGCACTTGGACTTGAAGCGGTGCTCCGACGTGTACTTGTGCGACGTCCGGTACCGCGTGTACATCTTGTCGCGCACCATGAGCTGCTTCTCAATGTTCGACACGACGCGTACCGTCAGCCCCTCAGCCGTCGGTACGGCATTGATGCCCTTCCGCGACCACTTCGCCTCGTCCTCGCGCTCTTCCTGCAGCGACTTTGTAATGCGCCGCTCCAGGTAGTCCGACAGCTTCGTGCGCATCAAGTCGCGCGCACTAAACACATGGCGACCAATCTTGTACTTCTCCGGTTCGCGCTTCCGATGGTCAAGGAGACACTCGGGGCACAGGAACTCACCGCCTGGGGACGTTGTGATCGAATGCAGCGTCGATGATGAAGGACTTAATGCCAGCGTTGTCGTCGTAGTCGATGAAGATGACGACGCTGTCTCGCCGCTCGACGGCTCCGGTTTGGTGGTGGATGATCCGGACGAACTGCCGC
This sequence comes from Phytopythium boreale, assembly GCA_023338115.1. Lineage (NCBI taxonomy): Eukaryota > Oomycota > Peronosporomycetes > Pythiales > Pythiaceae > Phytopythium > Phytopythium boreale. Next base: position 37,629 of record JAADYG010000017.1, read on the forward strand.
TCGTTGAAGTCGGAGACACTGCACTTGTCTCTCCGCCATCACCACCAGTCGAGGGCTCCGACTTAACTGGTTGCGGCTTCTTCTCGGCGTCCACCTTGCCGTTGAAGAGTGCGCAGATCTGATGCACCCATCGGTTGCACTTATCACACTGCACCCACGGCTCCTCGTGCACTTCGTCGTTCTTCTTCCGCGACAGTTCGCTCTTCCTGTATACGCGCCCTTCATTCTGCTTGATGGTATCAGGAAGCGCTGCGTGACACTGGTGACAGCAATGGTACTTGTTGTCGGCCGAGGTGTAGTAGTAGCAGTTGCGGCGGATGCGGCTGTTGCACTCGCCGTTGCAATACAGCACGGCAGGCTCAAACACCATCCGCTCCACACCGCAGAGTCGGCACGAGCTCTCCTTCTCGCGCGCCGCTCGCTCATCAGCAAACACTTCGGCTTCGAGCTTGCGCATCTCGGCGTTGAAGTCCGCGAGCATGTCCTTGGCCAGGTTATACACATCTTGCTCCTCGTTGTTGTACGTTTTGGCGTTGTTGAACGTCAGACGCACGTCGCTCGCGAACTGGTCGATGTGCTTATACACGCCCACGTCCAGCTTCTTCTTGATCGTTCCCAGGTCCATGGGGCGTCGGATGATCTTGAAGTAGTTCGGAATGCCCAGCGCGACTGGGTCAACCGGGCTACTAAACACCCAGCCAAACTTGTGCTCCATCATACCCTTGAGCAGCGGCTCGAGCTTCTTCTTCAGCACCGCCTGTGGCATGGTCGCGTTGTAGGACTTGACCAGCGAGTCGATGTGCGCCTCCAGGTCTTCATTACTGAGCTCGTTCAGCATAGAAGTCGGCACTTCCGAGCTGCTGTTTGCCGAAGCCGCTGCTGCTGCTGACGCCGCCGCCGCTGCCGCTGCCGAGGCAGAAGCTGATGTCGACTCTCCGACAGGACCAACGAGCGTCAGGGCGTTGTCGCTTGACACCGGCTGACTCATGGGCAACGGCGTTCCGCTGCTACTGGAAGGTGTCGTCTCCGTCGCCTTCTTGGCATCCATGCGTCTGTGCTCCATCATCATGGCGTTCAGCTTCGAGTTGTTCATCGTCAACGGGTTGATTGGCGCATCAGCTGCCGCTGGCAACGACGAAGTAGCAGGTGCTGAGCTTGCAGTTGCGGTCGCCAACGCCATCACAACATCTCCGCTCGTCATCGAGCTGCCGTTCATAGTTGGCATCGACGATGGACCATTCGTCGTCCCCGACGGCACCTCCTGCTTGATGTTGACGTTGCCTGCCCCAATGGAGTTGCTCATGACAGTCGAGCTGCTGCTTGAAGCAGTTAGCGCACCCGAAACGCTTGTGGTCGATGATGACATGGGTGTGTCTTGCAAGTCCATCGGCATCTCCAGCGGCTTGGCTACGAGCCCACCAACGGCGCCATTCTTCATTGGTAACGAGACGTCCTCGCCCAGCAAATCGTCCGGTGAGGGCTTGCCCATGGCATTCGCTCCGCCCGTTGTTGCTCCCATCGGAAGCGGGGCTCCCATCATGCCAGACTGGAGATTCGCACTAGTCGACGGCTGCATCTGAGAAGAGAACGAGTTCTGCGTTTGAAGCTGCGTTGGCATGGGGATCGGCTGCATCGCGTTTATACCACTGTTCGTCATTGCCTGCTGCAGTGGTTGCTGCTGAGGCTGAAAGCCCATCGCATTTGCGCCAGCTGCTGTTGCCGGAGCCGTCGACGCGCTGTTCGTCATTCCAGACGACGCAACTGGTGAGGCGGATGGCGTGCTGGACGCGATACGTGTGTTGATCACGTGCTTGACAATGCCCCGCTGGCTATTGCACCGCTTGAACTTGACATCCAGGTCCTTGAGCGCAACGCGCTTCTCACGCACTTGGGTCTCGTACTGCGCCTTAAGCGCCGCGTCCTGCGTCGAGTTGGCCAAGTGAAGCAGCTGCCTGCACTCGTTCATAATGGCATTGATCTGCGTGCGGATCTGCTCCGCCCACTTCTCCAACTTCTGGCAATGGAGGTTCAGCTGATCCAGGTTCCAGCTGCGCAGCTTCTGCTGAATGATCAAAAGTTGCCGCCGCTCCTCCTCCGACAAGTTGGCGACAAAGCTTTTGCCGTCGTTCGTCGGTGTCACCGCACCTGTTGCTGACGGTCCGGCATTCGTATTCGCAGACGTCGGCCGCGTGCTACGATTTGCAGCTGGCACGTTTCCCGTCACCTGGTTACTACTCGCCATCGCTGGCTGTGCTGGCGCCATTGACGATTGGCCCTGCAGCGTCTGCCCCATGGACGTTGCCGCTGCCGATCCGCCCATTCCCATTGACGTCGATGCTGACAAAGCAGCAGTAGACGTTGGCGATGCAGGCGACGCACCACGAGAGCCCGCTGTTGACGATGCACCCTGTGGCATGAAGCTCTGCGCTGGCGTTCCGTTACTCTGCTGTTGCAGATTAGCGGGCATCGGGATGGGCTGCGCCGACATCTTTCCCGCCATTGGCTGCGCATGCTGCTGTTGCTGCTGTTGCTGCTGTTGCTGCTGTTGTTGCTGCTGCTGCTGGGCGTTCCGTGCTTGTTGTTGAGCCTGTGCGACTTGAAGCTGGCGCCGCTGCGCCGCGTGTATCTGCTGGAGCGCACGGTCCGCGTCGAGCATGAGCGTCCCGTTCTTCTCCTTGACCTCAAACGGATACCGCACGACCTGGCACACGAGACACTTGGCGTTTGTGCACTGCTGAAAATGCGACAACACGTACTTGGACGAGATGCAGTGGCTGTACGAGCACGAGTTCGTGTGGCGGCACGTGCCCATGTGCATCCAGAGGCGCTTCATCTCGCCGCAACTTGTGGTCGCCGTACAATTCCCGTCCGCAGCCTTACACCACATCGCATGGCGCAGCAAGAGCAGCCGCTGCTGCTGCCGTTGCAGCACTTCCTTGGACCCCGCGTTCTTGATGTCACTGCTCGTCATAGACTGGAGCTTGTTGTGGTACTCCTTCGTCTGCGACTCCTCAAGCGCCGACGTCACCTGTTGCGCCTTCAGCTTAAACTGCAGAATGATCTGAGCCGATTTGCTGCGGTTCGCAGCTGCTACTGCGGCAGCAGCGGATGATGCGCCTCCAGGCGTACCATTGACCGAACTCGGCGTAAGCTGTGCGCTGGAACCACCAGAACTAGTTGTGGTGGCTGGGGAGGGAGTCATCCTATGCTGGGTCGCAGGGGTGGTCCCAACACTAAGATTGGTACCGCCCGAATCTGACATCAGCGCATCAATCACCGACGGTGTTGATACACTGTTCCTCTGCTCCATCTTGATTTGAGGGGTCGCTGGCGCATCTTGCAACTCTGGCGGCATCTGGATGGCTGCCATCATGTTGGTGGCACCAGCCGGACGTTGAGCCTTTACCGCGGTCGCTGCTGTGGCTGGATTCGCAACTGCCTGCGCACCAGGAAACGGGATTGGCGTTGCAACCGATGCGTTTCCAGTCGCCTTGGCATTCGCGGCGGCCGGGCGACTAACTCCTCCGCGTTGATGTGTCTGCGCCGCACGCACGATGCTCTTAAGTCGCGACTGCAGTGTGCTGATGTTGGCGTAGTCCTCTCTCGACGTCGCGATCCGATAGCATTCGTCTTCAAGGCGATGCGCCATCTCCGGTAGCTTCTGGATCCAGTTGGACGGTGCATTTGAACGCTGGCTCTGGAGCACGCGCATGATATGGTTAAGCATCTCTTTCCGAAGCGCCTGGTCCGCAGGCGAGTGCCATGGCTGACGCGTTTGCTGGTTACCGGCGGATCCGCCAATCGCCGTGCCTTGTCGACCGTTCACTGCAGCAGTGCTTCCATTACTGGGCTGGCGTTGCACTGTCGACGGCATCGGAATCGGTTGCTGCGCGCCCATCATCGTTTGCTGCAGTTGCTGCTGCTGACCAATGTTCCCCGATGCCATGCCGGACTGCCCGGCTGCCGTTCCTGCTCCTGTCGACGGGTTGGCCTGCTGCTGCATAGCTTGATTCTGCGACGCTTGATGTTGTTGTTGCTGCTGCTGCTGCATCATTGCGTTCTGCTGCTGCATGGCCATCTGCCGCTGCTGGAGCATTCGCATGTACTGTTGCTGTTGCTGCTGCTGCTGTTGCTGCTGCTGCTGCTGCTGGGAGAAGTAGTACGGCGTCTGCATCGCTGGGTTCATCATCATGTTGACCTGCTGCATGTTGTAGCCCTGCATCAGCATTGCGTTGGCTGCGTTGTTGCCCGTGAACCCGTTCATGCCGCCTCCGTTCATGCCGCCTCCGTTCATGCCGTTGTTCATGCCCATGCCCATGTTCATGCCGTTGCTCATGCCCATGCCGATGTTCATCCCGTTGTTCATGTTCATGTTCATGTCGAGTCCCATCGACGACGGGTTCCCGTTCATGTTCATGTTGCCGACATTCGCCATGCCCATGTCCGCCGACGAGTCCATCGTTCCCATCGAGTTCATCGGCTCGGACGCGAGAGACGCCGGGAACGGGATGGCTTCAGCGGTCGAGGTAGCCATAGAAGATGAAGACATAGCCCCAGTCGACGCCATGGTCGCGCTGCTGCCGGTCATCATGTCCAATCCGGAGCTCGTACCCATCGTCGACGTCCCCGTCGTACTCTTGGGAGAGTTCAGCTCGTCCGGGAAGTCGATCATGCCCGGCGTCATGCCCGTGGACGCCGACGCGCCGTTCATCATCGAGTCGTTCATCATAAGCATGCCGCCGCTAAAGTCGAGCCCCCCACCCAGGTCCATCCCGCCGCCGGTCGCGCCCACGTTGAACTGGTTCACGAAGCGGTTGTCGCCCATGTTAAAGTCGCCCATAAACGTCTGAGAGTCCATCGCGGCGCCTGTGTCTGTGCTGCTGCGCTTGTCGTGTCGCTATTGGGAGCCACCACGATATTCATCGACCATAAACAAAGCCAATTAGTCCTGCTAATGCGCTATCAGTCGTGGGTACAGCAAACCAGCCATCGCGGCCTCCACGACGCAAAACTTTTCAAACAGATAGCGGCAGCACTTACATGGACCGCGCTCGCTCTGCGGATAACAGGCGTCTTCTTTTAATAAGCACGGCGCTCGCTGGTTAAAAATACCCGCGCTGCACAAACAACACACCACACTGGTTAATCTCCACATTTCGGCCACCTTGAGGGCACTTGTCAAGCCGCTCTCTGCCTCGAGACTCGGCCCAGGGTGCGCCCACGCCTAACGCGCGGGCTTCTTCCCGCTCACGATCCACGCACCTGCTTGATTCTCGCTCCTCTCGGCCACCGGAAAGGCCAGAGCCGGCGGTCGGTGTGTCGGCTCGCTCCTTCCTCGTTCGCTCGCTCCTCTCGGTCTCGGGCGAGTAAAAGAGGGCGCTCCGGTCGAGTTCCAGGCGCTATGGCACGGAAGGGGGCGACGAGTGGCGGCCGACGAGCGCTGGGAGTGGTGCCGCCGCGGTTCCTCGGCCCTGCTCCGCAGTTAATCAATCAATTACTAAGGCCCAACGCCGCCGCTTTCTCTGTTCTTCACAGGCGGCCGCGAGTACAAAACAACAGAAAGAGAGAGAGAGAGAGCGGGGCGGGGCGCGGTGGGGTTTCAAGACAATGTTTTATTACTTGTATATACTCAAATTATTTATTTATTTACATATATAATCACGCAGATATTACGATTCTATGCAAAATAGCCGCAGTGGTCCGGAATCCTTCCAGAACGGTCGAGGTCGGCACCCAAAACAGTCAAGTCGGACGTGGACAAAAGCCCAAAATAGTGTCCCCGCCATGTGGGAAAGGGTTACGTACCTATGTACCGTACTTACGCCCCCTTTCGCGCGATCGCGAGTGAACACGGACTAAAAAGCGGGAAGTTGGTGCAAGTACACTGTACAGTACACAGTACTCTACATGTACTGTGTACTGTTCCGTCCGCGATCCAAGATGTCCATGTCGAAGCATCGATCGCACCGGCACATCCCGGGCACTGTAATCACCAGCAAGAGTCACAGTGTATTAACTACTGCACACGTAGATCAGACCGCGTACAGCACCAGTAACCTTCAAGTTAAGCTCGCCTTCTTTCCTCGAGCGTCGACAGTCGTGCGACCCAATCGACGCGGATCGATTGTGCGGTCGCCGCTTCAACTGGCGAAAGCCGAGCCAAGATCGATACGCTACAGTAGCAGAAAGCCGTCAAGATGATACGAGGCACGAGCGAGGTCTATTAATCAGTTACTGTCTGGTAACAGTCTGCTTGGTATCATTCGAAAAACCGTCGGTACAGTACTGTAGACGCAAATCAGAAACACCCAAGCGGCGCCGACTTGCGCATTGACAACAAGCGCTGACCTTACCAACAATTCAGAAGCTCTTACTGAAGCCACGCCCAACCGTGGCTAGCCACATACATTATTGATCTATCACTGCATTTATAGTATGACTACTAGTCATACAATATTGTACAGCTAGGTGTCGGCGAGTCTTAAGTGCTTTGAGGCGGCGGAAACCAAACAAAGCTGGCCGAGAAAAGCACGAGCGAATTCGAATGAGCACTACTGGAATACGTTTGTTGGTAGAGACACAATGGTTCAAGTACTGTATCAAGGTAATGGTACTGTACCCTTCGAGTGCTGAACCGACATCCTCAAAATAGGAATTCGCTCACAATGAAAAAGTTTACGGATACATGCGGGGTAGGTCAATAATCTGGTATTGCGTTAATTCAATACTGTATGGTCCATGCACCTTGTCCGTGACTACAGTAGCGTTTCAACCTGTCAAGTCGGCTCAAAGTTCCGACTTCCGTACGAAAATGGTGGTTGCAGTTAGCATCGCGTGAGATAGTGCGCGGGGTCACTCATGTCACTGCACGGCTCAGGGAGTTAAGTGCAGTATCGTACTTCAGGAACGTAATAAATGAAGGTGCACTGGTTGTTCTCAAGGGTGGGCTTGGTGGCTCGGCGTTCTTTCGTGTTGCGTTGCGTTGCGGTTCGGTTCGTGTGCGTCGCACGGTTGACACGATCAGGGACATCCAACGCTAACACCAAATCGAGTGTACAGTAAGGTTCACCGGAAGTGAGCAGGTGTTAAACACTGTAGTGTTTAACGTTTAGGGGAGCGAAGAGACGCATGTACCACCTCGAGCTTCACACGTGCATTTCTGCAACGAATGACTCCAGTCGGGACTGTCATGGGTCCTTGAAGCACGGATGAGAGTGGGCACTGTACAGTTCATAATAGTGACTCAGTGCATGGTCACTCTGTACAGTATTTCACTAAGTACACTGTACAATTCGGTGCACCGCTAATAATCATAGCGAGATCAAGTGTGACGTTGAAGCGATGCCAAAACGCGAAAAAATCCAACGTGGCGACCGGATGGCGGCGGTGGTGGCGGTGAGCCGTCACTACATCACTAACCCTATTCACGGGAACATTATTTTGGGTAGCCCACCGGACCTAACCCTTCGTTAGCATCCGTATGTTTCTAAAATTATGTAACAACACTTCCAATTTACAAAAATTACAGAAACCTGATAGCAGGATTGCAAGTCTACCGCGGCGGCCGGAATGGGCGGTCGCGGCCACCGAAGCGGAGCTGGCCGGACTCCTTCTTGCCGCCGAGTCCTCCGCCGAGGCGCCGCGGCTTCCAGCCCTTCATGACGCGGCTGCGCTCGTAGTCAACGAGGATTGTGGCGCCGTCGAGCACTTGCCGGTGCGCGCGGCGGTACGCGCGCTCAAACGCGCGCTCGTCCTCGAACTCGACGAACGCGTAGCCCTTGGAGCGCTGCGTGACCACGTCGCGCACGAGTCGCACGCGCACGATGCGGCCGAACTGCTCAAAGAACCTCTCGATTGCCGCCTCGGTCGTATCGAAGCTCAGTCGCGCCACGAACAGCGTCGCGTACGGGTTCCCCTGGATCTGCGGGTCGCTCGACGCGTCATAGCGCGCCCTGAGCGCTCGCTTCAGCGCGCGGTCGTGCGGCTCCGTGTCCGTGCCGTCGATGCTGCCGGCGCGTACCGGGTCGTAGTCCTTGGCGAACCAGGACCGCCGCGCGCCGTCGCTGCCGCCGGGAGTCGGGCGCGTCGCGGGTGGCGGCGATCGCCCACGCTCCTTCCGATCCATTTCGGGAGTGCGGTGATTGCTTATTGCTCATCGATGACTGGCTGAAACTCATTCTGATATGGATGTATGAGCTCAAACCATTGGATGAAATCTAATCGTAACCCGCGGTTACACTTGGGGTACATCTTGAAAGGGCACATTCGCCATTTCCGATCCAAACGCCCGGCATGACGCGCGAGAATGCGCCGCGGCACCGCTCACCGCTTCCTTTACCGACACAGCCAGTGCCTGTATACACACTCGTCCTGCTCCTGCTGTTCTCGCAGTGGACGCCGGCGGCGCGCGGCTACCGCATCCTCAACGCGCCCGATGACCCACTCAACGGCACGCACGCCGTCTTCGAGCCGTACTCAGGAGGACACGCGGGGTACTACGGCGACCCGACGGTCCCGGCGCCCGACCGCGTGAACGAAGGCGCGCCGTTCTCGCCCGACACGCCGCGGCTGATCCTGTCGCCGCCGCTGGAACGTGCGTCTTGGACTTTCGCTATGCTGAGCACTCATGCTTTCGTCTAGTAGTGCTGACGATGGCTTGCTTCCTGGTGAGCAAAGCGATGTCCCGGCATGGTCGGTCCCATCAACGACGGCGACTACTACTGCCGCGCGAGGGAGTACGGCTACTGCGACCGGCGTAGCGGCCTCTGCGTGTGTAACCCGGGCTACACGGGGCTCGACTGCACCAAGTGCAAGCCCGCCTTCTTCCGCGTCGGCGAGCTTTGTTTGCCCAAGAGTGAGTCGCCCTTGTTGCTTTACATACCGGTAGTGACTGCCAGAAGTCGATGCTAACGCACTGTTCTGATCGTGATATCCCGCAGAGAGCTGCCCGAATGACTGCTCCAAGGGAGGCACCTGCGACTACGCGACCGGCACGTGCACCTGCAACGTGAACCGCCGCGGAACAGACTGTTCGCAGACCTTCTGCAGCTTTGACACGCTTTGCCGGCGCTGCTCGGCCACCGAATGCCTCGAGTGTGTCGAGGGCTTCACTGTCGACCCGCAGACCCAACGGTGCGGTACGTAATGCCTTGAGCTGGGTCAGGTTTTCATCGATCACGGGGCTCAAACGTTGTTGTTTTGGCCTGCAGTGTCATGCCAGCGGTTCGATCCGCGGTGCCTGACGTGCAACGCAACGGCATGTCTGTCATGCGCTGATCTGCTGCTCAACTCGGTACGGCGCAGCGGGGCGCGCAGCATCGATGCGCCGCTTCCGGACGACGAGCGCACGAGAGAGTTCTCGCGCACGTTCTCGTTCGGCAGCCAAGACCCGGGCGTGTTCGACGAGGCCGAGCCGTACCTTGTCGTCCTTCCTCCGACCGGCAACAGCTATGGGAAATACCTGAACGACTCCACAAAGACGTGTACGCAAGGGGCCAATGCAGACGCGTCGTGGGCCTGTTCGTCGTTCCCATTGAGCCACCGCGTTTGCGGTCATTACGGCGTCTTCTCGTTCCATTCGCCACTCTACGAGATCGCTGAAGCTGCCGGCAACATCACGCTGACTGTACGTCGGTCCGGAGGTGGCGTGGGCACCGTAGCCGTCGAGTACGATCTCGAGCACATCACCACGACGCCCGATGACGTGTCATCGACTGCATTTTACACCAGCTCGCAGACGCTCGTGTTCGCTGAAGGCGTCGTCGAGCTCGCTTTCCAGCTGACGATCCACGACGACTTCATCTTTGAAGGCAACGAGACTTTTCGCGTGTGGCTGCGCGATCCAGCGGCGTCAGACCCACGTGCAACGCTGGGCAATCAACGGAGCGCGCTCGTCACCATCATCGACGACGACAGTGACCAGACGGTCGCTCCGAAATCCTATGTTATCGCTCCAGACTCGTCGTTAAAGCTCGGCGGCGTCGCAGGAGACACATTGCGCTTCTTCATCCAAAGTGTGCTCGGCAGCGGCGTCGAGAGGCGAGTCAGCAATACGGCGAGTACCAGCGATACCTTCCTCTTCGAGTCCTACGCGATGGATGTGGCTTTCGACGACGACAATACCGAGGGCTATCGGAAGTCTCAAGTGCGACAGCTTGGGACAATGACCAACAACGGGAACGGGACATACACATGCACATGGAACCGCATGCTCGCCGGCAACGTGACGGTAGCCGTGTATCTCATTCACGCCGGCGGGCTTCTTGGTGAGTATTACCATGACGCTTGGCTTGGTGTCTACCAACCGACGCTTCCCGAGCGATTACCGGTCATTCGTCGCATCGACCGCCACGTCAACTTCACGTGGGGTGATGGCGCCGTCTTCGCAGGTGCTAGCGACTACCTGTCGTTCCGATGGAGTGGGTGGCTCAAGCCAATGATCGCCAGCGAGATCACGTTCTCTGTGTCCGCGAATGACCACGTCCGGCTTTGGGTCAACGACTCGTTGCTTCTCGACCGCTGGGACCACCACGATGCTGCTCCAACTGTGGACGCCGCTGCCACAATCGCGGCAGCGGTCGACCTGAGCAGCTTTTATTGCCCTATTGTGCTGGAGTATCGAGAACTATCAGGCGACGCCCGGGTTCAGTTATACTGGAGCAGCGCGAGTTTTGCCAGGGAGGTCGTTCCGGCGGCCAACTTGTACACGGCCGAGCAAATCCAGGGAAGTCCCTTCGTCAACGTCCCAATATCCCCCATCCCAGCGGCGAGCAATCGCTCGTCCATCGGGTCGACCGTGCGCGAGATTGTCACGTCTACTCCAGTACTTGCGGGCAAGGAGTTCGTCTTCCAGGTGCTTCCTCGCGACCTGAACGGGAACGCATGGCGCAGTCGAGAAGCAGCGATTTCGGACGACTCGTTCGCCGCGCGGCTATCACTCACGGTAGATTTGAGCCTTGGGGGAGGACTGGGAGCAAGCACCTCGGTGGACGCCGTCGTGATTTGGGATCCTCGGTGCTTATGCTTCCGCGCGAGCGCAACTCCAGTTCGGAGCGGCCAATACAACCTGGACGTGTGGGTCATCAACCGCAGCAACATCAATTCGCAGCTCAAACTGCCGGGAAGCCCGTTCCCAGTGCGCGTGTTACCCGCAGACATGAGCCCGGCCCAAAGTGTGATATCGGGCGTCGGAATCCAGGCGAATCGCGTTGCAGGGGTTGCAACAACAGTGCTACTTGAGGCACGGGATGCCTACAAGAACCGATTGTACACGGGTGGGTTAGCTTCGCAGATCAAGTTCCGTGCGTTCCACACCAGCGTCGTCGGTGGCCAAGTAACACCGGTGGACGGAGCCACTGTTGTGGGCAGTGTCTCGGACAACGGCGATGGCACCTACGTGCTTACGTACACGCCTCAGCTTGCCGGTACCTGCAACGTGGCCATCAAGCTCAAGGATGCGCACGTGAACAACAGCCCGTACGTCGTCACGGTGATTGCGAACGCCCCCGCTGCGGCCACGACCACGGCTTCAGGCGTGGTACTTGCCTCAGCGTCGACCAACGTTCAAACATCGTTCCAGATCACTACGCGCGACGCGTGGGGCAACCTTGTGCTGCAGGGTGGCGCGACGTTCCAAGTCGAACTTACTCATCCGGACAAGGGCAGTGTCAGCGGGACGTGCGTCGACCTGCTCAACGGCCGATACACGTGTTCCTACGTCACGAAATACACCGGAGACGCTTCGATTGTGAAGCTCCGAGTGGCTCTAGTTGGCAGTGGGGGTGGTGTCGCCGATATTGCTGGCAGTCCATTCGCTGTCAGCGTGGTTGCTGGTCCGGCACTCGGGTCTCTGTGTATCGCAGAGGGTACAGCACTCGTCTCGGCGGTCGCGGGTGTTCGCACCAACTTCTCGGTCCAAATTCGCGACTATTTCGACAATGTCAAGGTGAACGCCGGGATGGAAGCGATAACGGCGGTCTTTACCGGCCCTGCACCGGCCACGAGTACCGTGACGGCGATAAACGCCGGTGTTTCGACCCAGTACATCGGTGACGGCATCTACGTCGTCTCATATCGCCTCACCACTAAGGGCGCCTACAGCTTGCGGGTCCAAGTGGACGGTGTGGATGTTCATAGCAGTCCATTCAGCGTCTACACGTACCCAGCGGAGGCGTCTCCATCGACTACGATCATCGACCTGGTATCTCCGTCGACTGGAACTCCGTTCTATGCCGGTGAGCTCATTACTGCGCGCGTAATCACGCGCGATATGTTCTCCAACACACTTGAGACCGGCGGCTACGCGTTCCACTTTCATAGTGATGCCACGAACGCCATGACGACACCGCTGGCGGATGAAGCAAACGGCCAGTATCTCCTGACGCTGCAACCCAAACAAGCCAGGCTTCACGGCTTTGATCCGCGTGTTCTCTTGGCGGGAGGGTTCAACGCGACGTACTTGGCAACGCCCAACGCCACAATCAGCAGCAAGGCAGACATCAAGCTCGAGCGCATCGATACTGCGATTGCGTTCGACTTTGACGTACACCCTCCGGCATTTACAAACACGATGGCGACGTTTTCGATCCGCTGGCAAGGGTTTCTCCACCCGCGGTACACTGAAATGTACACGTTCAGCGTCGATGTCGTCGGCGGCGTCAGCGTCGCGATCAATAGTCGGTCTGCGTTGCCGGCGGACATGTGGCCGAGTAGTTCTCGCGGGCACGGAAGTGGCCAAGCGATCGCACTGACGGGTGGCGACTTGGTCGCGATCGACGTCAACTACACAAAGCACAGCGATCTGCCGACCGGAGCCGTCGCGCTGTACTGGCAGAGTCCGTCGCAGCCTCGCGAGGCGATTCCTTCGTCAAGGCTGTTCACATCGTGGCGCATTGCCAACAACGTCCCGCCGCTGGATGTTCTGCCTGCCACGCCGGAACCTACGGCGTTCACCGCTGTGTTTGCGCCTTCCGCGGTAGATGGAGGCCTTAGCAGCGGCGAACCCGACTCGGTGGTGCGAGGAATGGCAGGTGGGAAGCTGACGTTCACTGTGACGGCGCGCGACACCTTCGGAAACGCCCGACGCAGTGGCGGGGACAGGTTATACGTTCTCTTCCCGGAGCTATCGTCTCCCTCGGCCACTTCCGCAAGCAGCACAACGGGAAGCGGTGCTGTCTACCCAAGCATCGTCGACATAGGCAACGGCAGCTACACGATCTCGTTCTCGCCCATTTGGAGTGGTGAATTCGCCATGGTCGTCGCGGCGAGCGCCGACGCATCGGTACCGACGACCGCAGGCGTCGACGCGCTCGACGTTTATCTCCGCGGAAGCAACATCCAGCACAGCCCCTTTACGCTTCTCATCGCTCCAAACGAGGCTACTGCAGTCGACTCGACCACAGTCGGCGCCGGGTTCGCGCTCGCCACGGCAGGAGTTGAGACGTGCTTTGTGCTCCAGCTGCGCGACTTGCATGGCAACTGCCTGCTTGTCGCGTCAGCACTGCCAACGGTTGATACCGTCCGCGTCAAGCTCGTGAAAGGGTCGCTGGAAGTCACATCGCGCGTCGACGTTGCTTCTGACCCATCGTCGACGCCCTGGGCGGACCTGTCGGTGTGCTACACGGCGACTGTGACGGGCATATACCGCGTGCTGCTAAGTGTCGACGGCGGCGCGAGCTTCACAGAGAAGACCGCAAGCCTGCGCGTGTACCCCAACGCGGCGTCGGCGATCACCTCGACCCTCGCGGGCGACGGCATCGCTTCGTCGATATCGACGGGGCGGTTCTACACGTACCAGGTCACCGCGCGGGACGCGTGGGGCAACGCGCTCGAGACGGGCGGCGACCAGTTGGCCGTCGAGCTGCGCGGGCCGCAGAGCGTCTGGGGGACCGTCACCGACCTGCTGAACGGCCAGTACGCCGTGACATACTTGGTGGCACTGCCCGGCGACTACGAGCTCGAGACGCGGCTGGCGAGCCGCCAGCAACCGAGCGGGCTCTCGGCGGTCTACTTTGCCGACACACTGTCGGTCGACCACGCGGCTGTGAACATCCCCGTGTTCCGTACGATCGACCCGAACATCGCATTCGACTGGCAGTCCAACCAGACCATGCGCGGGTACCCTCGCATCCAGTGGTGCGGGTATCTTGTGCCCGAGTTCACTGAGGTGTACACGCTCTCGCTGGAAGTGTACCCCGCCGACTCCGCGGCCGTGTATATTAGCGGGGCGCCCGTCATCGACGCTGTAAACGCCGAGGCAGACAGCAGCAGCAGTCCTGGCGCCGGAGTCGCGACGCTCGCGGCGCAAGTGTCGTTCGTGGGCAAGCGCCTGCACCCGATCCTGGTCGAGTACCACGCACTCCCGCAGCGCGACGCGTCGCTCAGCCGGCTGTTCCTGAGCTGGCAGAGCGACTCGCAGCCCAAACAGATCGTCCCATCGAGCGCGTTCGTCCCCGCAGCCGACGAGATCCCACCGCGCCATCGGCTGGTCGCGACGTGATCGAGAGATCCGCTTGACCGCGTTGAAGTTGAAGCGAAAGACCGCGTTTATTGGTCGAAATGAAGACCATTTATGGGGTTTTGGTTCATTTCATTGGTGAATAGTTGTGGATAACGTACTGTGGATGTCAAAACTACTCGCTTTACATACGTGGATCACAGTACTCCCTTTCTCTTCCCCGGTCAAAACGAAGGGATCCAAAACTGGATGCGCAGAGCCTCGTGGAGTCTCGCGCTCGCGCTCGCGCCGCTCCTTCTCCTGGTTGCGCTCTCGGCGATACCGACACGCAACAACCTGCTGGCGATGGCGACGGCGGTGGCCAAGGGCCTGGGTGGCGCCTCGCGCGCGCTGCGCGTGTGTCTGCTGACGGACGTCGAGGGCAACTGGCAGTACGTGCGCAACGTGGCGCGGCAGTCCGAGTGCCTGCGCCTCGTGCCGCGCGGCGCGCCCAACGGGAGCCTCAGCGCTGGCGACGGGTACCACGACGACGAGCTGGAGCTGCGCGACGACTGCCTGCTGGTTTTTGGCGGCGACGCCGGCGACAAGGGCGGCGAGACGCTCAAGTACGCGCGATGATCATGACGAGGATGAACACGGGAGGGCGCTGGCTGACGCGTTTTGAATACGCCTTTGCAGATGCTACGAGCAGCTCGTGCGGCTCAAGAAGAAGTACCCGGACCGCGTGGTGCTGCTGGTCGGCAACCGCGACGTGAACAAGATGCGGCTCACGTCGGAGCTCGACGACCGCGAGATGAACCTCGACACCATGGCCAGAGGTGAGTGAGCTGGTTCCTCACCTAGTGGTGTAGTAGAGACCTCAGTGTAGGGCACTGCGCTGTTTACGGTGCTTCTCCATGAAAAGTGGCCAACTAACTCACTGATGATGTGTTGGTAGAGATCTACGATGGCCCGCTCTGGGTGCCCAAGGCGAAGCGCGTGACAATCCGCAACTTTCTCGCGCAGCAGCTCGAGAAGAGCGGCGCTGCGACGACTTGCAAGGCCGATGGCGAGCGTACCGAGCTTGGAGAGGGGACTGCGCGCTTGCAGGCGGTCAACACCAAAGTGAACCGCCTCCAGTGGATGCTGGAGCACACGATGGGCTCTCAGGGCGACTTTGAGCGCCGCCGTCAGGAGCTCGTCGAGCGCCAGCGCGGTCCAGACGACAGCGCGCAGACTACTCCGGTGGACGACAATGCGGTTCTAACCTCCTACCTGGACAGCGTTCAGGATGAAGGCGGCGTGATCCGCGAGTTCCTCCGGCTCGGAGCGCTCGCGTTCGTCGCATACAAGACGCTCATCGTCCACGGCGGGATCATGAGCGGCGCAGGTCCAGAGTCAGACCCTGTCGTTTCGTTCGGCCGTGTCCCTGACGAGCCCGACAAGCGCTATGACTCGGTCTCGGAGTGGGTCGACAAGCTCAACGCGTGGTATCGGCGGGAGGTCGATGACTGGATCCAAAACCCCACGTGGAGCTACGATGATGCAGGGCGACCGACCCGCGGAGGGAACGAGCTGCTCAAGTACGTGCTGCCCGACTACCCTGCGAGCGTGGTCATGGGCCGCCACCTGCTGCCGTCGGGCATGCCCGCGCTGCTTCCTCGTCACGTTGTCGACACTCTGGCTGCGGCCTCGAACGGTATCGAGCGTGTCATCGTGGGCCACACGCCGCACGGCAACTGCCCGACGTTCATTAACCATGATGTTGGCGAGGGACACGCGGTCACGCAGAAGCTGCAGGTCGTCATGTGTGATACGAGCTACAGCGACGCCAAGGCGGCGGATAACCGCGGACAAGCCGCATCGGACGTGGTGCTGGAGCCAGACGGCACCGTTCGCGTGCGCGGCGTGCTCGAGGACGGGCGTCCGATCGCGTTCGACAGCCGCGACCCGCTCATTGGCCGCCCGCTCGCCGATGGGATGCAGGTCAAGGCCAAGATGGCGGACTCGGCGAGTGACGAGTACCTCGTCTACTCGGTCAAGAACGGGCACTCGTACTCGTACGACTATCGCGCCGCTGAAGACCTGGATCTCGCCAGCGAGTCGAGCTAAATGCGTCGAGCCAAGAGGAGTCTGTGCTAATAATACAGACCGAGTCACCGGCTCGGGTACGAGGGTGTGAAGCTGCTTTGATGCAGTCGTGAACGTATCGAGTCAGAGGGAAGAGCATGACGCTGGACACGCTGACGAGGGCGCAGGCGGAGACGAGCCACGTCCGGCTGCAGAGCTCGCTCGCCCGGACCAGCCACGAGTTCCGCGAGCGGTTCAAGCACGACGAGCTGCTGTTCCGCTCCCGCTCGCCGGACGCTGACAAACGACCGCTGTCACCGCCGCTAGAATCGCTCGAGCCGGTGGCGAAGCAGCTGCAGCATGAAGAGACGGACCTCGTGCGCGACGAGCGCGTCCGGCAGTGCTGCAAGCGCGTCCGCGTGTGGCGGCGGCTGGCGACGAACCCGCTGCTGCAGTACAAGCAGCAGCTCGCGGCTGCTCAGGCGGGCAACGGGAAGAAGAGCGACCGCCGCATGCACACGACGCTGCTCATGATCCTGATCGTCGATGTCTACGAGCAGCGGGTCGCAGCGGAGGTCGAGGCGGCCGCAAGCACGTCGTCCTCGACTCATTCGCTCGCGACCGTCACTTGCATGCCCCACGAGAGTCTGCCCGAGTCCGTCGCGCGCTTCGTCTCGCAGCGCGCGCCGAGTCGCCGCGCGGCGGTCGACCAGTTGCACAGCATCGTGGCTACTGTTCTCCACGCTTCCGCAGCTGGCCACCGCCGTGTCCAGCTCTTCGGCTCGCTCTGCGGCTTGGTTCCCAGCAGCCCGACACTGGGGGCGAGTAGCGATAGCGACCAGGACTCCGACGCGGCGTCCCTCACCACTTTCAACCCGCCGGAGCGCTTCCAAGTGTTCCTGCACGTGCTCGCGTGTCTGCACCGCTGCAAGCTCGCGACGACGCCCGGGAACGCGCGCGTCGGCGACGACCTGTCCGCGTCTGCGTCGATGGGCGACGTGGTGTTCCACCACGCGGGCGTCTCGCAGCACGCGGCGCAGAAGGTGGTCGCGGAGCTCTTCCGCGACGACTTTTACTGGAACCTGCGCTTCTGGCACGCACCGTGCCGCGAGCTGGGCGTCCACTACGACTGGCCGCCGGGCGCGAGCGACGAGCTGCAGGCGCGCGCCGTGGCGCTGGCCGCGTCCTCGCGCAACGCGCTGCTCAACGCGTCGCGCAAGATCGACACGGACGCCCTGGTGGACCTGCTCGTGCTTGCCTGGACGTAGCGCGCGCGCGAGGTGCACGCGCTGCTGGACGCCGCGACCGACAAGGAGGGGCGCGACGGCGCCGCCAAGCTGCTGGTGCGCGAGCGCGAGCAGCTCGCCAAGGCGCAGCCCCGGCCGGTCACGCTCCGCGAGCGCGCGCAGTTCGCGCAGCTGGTCGACGAGTTTTGGAACGCGCGCCGCGCCGACCGCTGGACGAGGTGCGCGCGCTGTACGCAGAGCACGTCGCGGCGATGGACGCGGCGCAGAGGCCGTGAGAGTGGCGGCGCTGGCGCTGGGAGACGGACTGGGAGTAGTGCCAATGCCAGAAGTGCCCAAGGAGTCAGGGCAGCGAATGGTAACGAGAAGCAGTGACACCGTGTCCAGTATCCGGCGCGTTCTCGCTCTGATTGCTGCAGTAGGTAGCCAACGCACGCGAGCAGCGGCTGCACCAGCCCCGAGAGCATGGAACGTGACGCCGCGAGCGGCATGAGCGTACGTGTAGGGGGCGTTATGCTGCCATTTTTGCTGTCGATCTGTACGGTGCGCGTTTTTGCCTATTTCTCGCTAACTTCTGCGCGCGCCAGACCTCGTCCGCGAGGACAAGGAGCTTGTTGCGACGTCGCCCGCGGCGCTGGTCTCGTGTCTCTGGGCGCTGCGCAACGGTGTGGGCGACAACGCGTGCAACCGGACGTAGCGGGGCGCTGGACAGCGTCGCCACGCTCGTCAAGCTGCTCGGCGCGCACCTGAACTCCCAGGAAGACGTGGTAGAGTCGACGCTGGCAGCGCTCGTGATGCGGCACGCGCGCAACAGCCAGGAGCTCCTGTGCTTCAGCCTGGACGTGCTGCTGGCACTCGCCGACCGCGTCGGCGGCTCCTTGGACGCGAGGGCGGACGCGAGGGAAGAGCTCGCCGGACGTTCGTCGCACAAGCACTCTGTCGAGGACTCACTGGAGACGAGGAGGGCAGGCCAGCGCACCGCGGTCGCGCGAACGGAGACGGCGGCGCTCGCGCGGGAGCTGCAGCTGGTGGCGCCCCACAACGTGCTGCCGGCGCTGGACGGCCGCTAGCACCCATCGATCAGGCGCAAACAACTCGGAGGGCTAAAGCAAGATAATGTTGCTCCTTACGTCAACTCTGCGGGTCGCACCCCCCGACCGACGGACATACCGTAGTTGTGCATGGTGGCGAGGTAGTGCTCGCACTCCTTGGTCTCCTGCTCGCAGCGCGCCATGCTCCAGCCGTGCAGCTCGCCCATCATGTGCACGGCTCGCGGCAGCAGCTGTGCCGCGACCTGGCTGACGGTGAAGGCGAGGCCCGATGACATCCGTGGCCTCTCGCGTGGGTGCAACGGCGCAGGTGGTCGGTCGCTCTTTTTGCGGTCCAGGAAGCCCGCATTCTCGATCTCGGCCACCTGCAGCGCGCGCGCGCCGTAGTTGCGCATCAGGTGCTCGGCCATGCCCTTGTCCAGCTGGTACTGTAGCTCTCGCGCAGCGTGGGCGTGAACGTGTCATTGGGCGGCCCAAACTGATCCCGAAAAGGTCGTCGGCTTCGCGACTGTATGCGTCAACTCTTCGTTAAAAAATACTGTAAACTTACTGTAGGTTGGTTCGTTTCTAAAAAAATGGTCGTTTGGATAAAATCGCTATTTTGAGTCTATCAATTATTATCCAATCAAATTCGCGACCGCTCCCAAAACATGGATACCGCGAAAAGGTCCGTGGTGTGGCACTGACCCAGGTCCGGACCGTAACAAGGTTTTTCGTGGTACGTTGAAGAGAAAGGTCCGGACTTTGATACTCGATAAATCATACGACGAGTATTATTTGTAGTAGTGCTCGAATATATTATAGTATTGTATGTACTACTTTCGGCGGCGCTGCAACGCGTCGTATCAACGGTTCGAATACTTTCCAATTCGCGGTGATACCGCCGGTATGTACCATACCGGTACTCTTGAAATTTGTAGCGATATGATTGGTCGAAACAACATATTCCAAGCAATTATAGCGAATCAAAAGTCTGTGATGTGGTCCACTCCACACATAGTGAGAGCAGCTCCCTAGCCAACCAACCGACCTTCGGCGTCGCCAAGCGACACCATTGCGCTGCTCGCCTGCTCCAGCTCCAGTTTCCCAGTCGCTCAAGCGCAAGCAAGACTCTCAAGACCCCAAAAAGCTCAAGCAAGACATGTCTGGACGCGGATTTCGTGGCGGAGGACGCGGCGGTGGCCGCGGTGGAGGCGGTCGCGGCGGCGGTCGCGGCGGAGGCCGCGGCTTCTCTGGTGATCGTGGTGGCGCTGGCGGCCGTGGCTTCCCTGGCGGTCGTGGCGGAGGCCGTGGCCGTGGCGGTGGCCGTGGAGGCGCTGGAGGCCGCGGCAGCGGTCGCGGAGCCGGCGGCATGAAGGGCGGCGCCAAGGTGATCGTGGAGCCGCACCGCCACGCCGGCATCTTCATCGCGCGCGGCAAGGAAGACGCGCTCGTGACGCTCAACTCGACGCCCGGCAAGAGCGTGTACGGCGAGAAGCGCATCTCGGTCGAGGTGCCTTCCCCGTCGGGCGAGGGCACCGAGAAGGTCGAGTACCGCGTGTGGAACCCGTTCCGCTCCAAGATCGCGGCCGCCATCCTCGGCGGCGTGGACAACATCTACATCACGCCCGGCGCCAAGGTGCTGTATCTCGGCGGCGCGTCGGGCACGACCGTGTCGCACGTGTCGGACATCGTCGGCCCCTCGGGCGCCGTGTACGCGGTCGAGTTCTCGCACCGCTCGGGCCGCGACCTGATCAACGTGGCCAAGTCGCGCACCAACATCGTGCCCATCATCGAAGACGCGCGCCACCCGCTCAAGTACCGCATGCTCGTGCCCATGGTGGACACGGTCTTCGCGGACGTGGCGCAGCCCGACCAGGCGCGCATCGTCGCGCTGAACGCTAGCTATTTCCTGAAAAACGGCGGTCACTTCGTCATTTCCATCAAGGCGAGCTGCATCGATTCCACTGCACCTGCTGAGGCAGTCTTTGCCCGTGAAGTGAAAAAGTTGCAGCAGGAACAATTCAAACCGGCCGAGCAGCTCACCCTGGAACCGTACGAGAGAGACCATGCCGTCGTCGTTGGAGCCTACCGCGTTGCCAAGAAGTCCAAGCAGTAAGCGCGGCGAAGAGTGACGCTATAGCAGCGAGTCCTCGCATCTTCTCCTTGACTGTGGAGACGGGTGCGTGGGTTCGCTCGTCCTCTCGCTGTCGCCGACCTGCGGGGCTCCTTGCCAACGTCGGGTGCATCTGTCAGGTTGCATGTCCACTGTGTGTTGTGTATCCCCCCTGCCCCTCGCGTCTGCCTCTATCCCCATAGTTCGGAGGACCGAGCGTGGGGATGGCCATCATTGGACTGCGTGTTAGGTTAATGAAAGTATCGATCGCACTTACTCCCTGACCCCGCTCTGTGTTGTGTTGCCACAGGTTCCCGCCGCCGCTCGCCACCGTTCAAGCTCCGCTCTGCTCGCTCGGGATCACGCTCAAGACGCCAGGGACTCGCCACCGCAGCCGACCGAGCGCCTTCTCTTCTCAATGACGAGATGCATAGCGTCGGGCGGACTGATTGTACCGGGAAGGCGAGGGCGGAGCGGCCCACGACCCGCAGAAATGTTGGTGCGGTGTCCGCTCCGGTCTTTGCCTTCTCTCCGTGATCGATAGACGTTCTACAGCCTCACAGAGGTCAACCGAGAGAAGAGAAGGCTGCGCAGTCGGCTGGTGCGGTCTCGCTGGTAGTTGTAGGAGGCTCGGGGCGGGTCGAGCGCGGCGTTGCTGGGCTGGCGGCGCGGTGGGGGCCTGCCGTTTGATGGTCCGTCGTCTCTCTCACCCGTACGTGGCCTTGCAAGCCTCAGCTATTGTAGTGTTCAATAGAGCATAGTTTTCGATTCCAACTTCTTTCTGTTGCTTCTTCACCTCACCTGTCGAGTGTCGAGCCACATGCAGGCATCAATCAACCTGTCAATTGCGTCGATGAGTGGATCCAGTCGCCGTCACTGCTTGGAGCATGATGGATTGAGGGAGAGTCCAAGATCGACACCCGGGAAATCTCCATGGTCTTCTCGCTTTCTCGCTCAAGACGCTCCCGGTCGCCTCGGACATGTTCTTGCTCACTCCCCAAGTTCCCAGACCGCCGGCACGACACTCGCTCCTCCTCTTCCCCGCCAGCTTCTCGACCGCGATGCCTCGCAAGACGAAGGACACGGGCGGCGACCTGCTGGAGCAGGCGAGTTCGCACAGCGAGCGGCGCCTGGTCGACCGGCTGCGCGCCATCGGGCTGGACAAGTACGTGGAGCTGCCGCAGATCGCCGTCATGGGCGACACGTCGAGCGGCAAGTCGTCGCTGCTGTCGGCGATCTCGGGCGTCACGTTCCCGTCCTCGGACAAGCTCACGACGCGGTGTCCGACGCAGCTGATCCTCAGCCACGACGACAAGTTCCGCGGCAGCGTGCGGCTCGTGCGGTACCAGTCGGCGGGCACCGAAGCGAGCGAAGAGCTGGCCAGCATGGACGACGTGGCGGGCGCGATCGAGAAGCTCACTACCAAGCTCGTGGCCGAGGGCCAGTACATCAGCGACGACCAGATTATGATCGAGCTGAGCGGGCCGTCGCTGCCCAACCTGACGCTGACGGACCTGCCGGGCCTGGTGCGCACGGTGGCGGACGGAGAGGACCCGGGCATGATCCACCGCGTGAGGCAGCTCGTGAACCGGTACATGAGCCAGGAGCGCACGATCATCATCGCGGTCGTGCCTGCCAACGTGATCCACAACACGGAGATCCTGCAGGCGGCCGAGGAGGCGGACCCGTCGGGCGTGCGCACCATTGCGGTCGTGACGAAGCTCGACCTGATCGACGAGGGCGCCGAGAGCTCGGTGCACGAGCTGCTGCTGAACAAGAAGAAGCACATGAAGCTCGGCTACCACGCCGTCAAGTGCCGCAGCCAGAAGGAGCTCAACCAGGGCGTGTCGATCGCCGAAGGTGCGGACCGCGAGAAGCTCTTTTTCCCGCAGCACGAGTTCTGGCGGCGGCTGCCGGTCAATCTGTGGGGCGTGGCGGCGCTCACGAAGAAGCTCGTGGAGATTCTGCACGACAACATCCGCCGCTCGCTGCCCACGGTCATCGAGGAGATCAGCGAGCGCATTGCGGCGGCCGAGAAGGAGCTGGACGGACTGGGCAGCGCGCCGGACTCGCCCAGTGCGAGGCGCCAAATGTTTGGCCGCTGGGTGAACGCGTACCTCCGGCAGATGGAGGCGGCGGTGCTGGGCGAGCAGAGCGACCACGTGTCGCCGTTGGCGGCGAGCGGGGGGCTCGACGAGGACGCCGAGGCTGTCCGCTTGCGGTCGACACTGCGCGAGAAGGAGAGGGAGTTCCAGGAAGTGGTCGAGCGCACGAGGGAGTGCGGCGTCGGGGCGCTGGCCAAGGCCAAGAGCGACGTCGCCGAGGGAGACCCGGTGCTCGTCAAGTGCGACGACGGCAAGTGGCGAGAGGGTTGCGTGGGGAGGGTCAAGGAGGCGGCTTCCATTGAGTGCGACCAGTTAGCGGGGCAGACGCTCCCGACGGCACTCTGGAAGTACAACATCCGCCCCGAGCTCGAGAAGTTCATCCGCGAGAACCGCGGCGACGAGCTGCCGATCTTCACGTCGTACCAGGTGTTCTGCCGCCTCTTTCGCCGGTGGGTGGACCTGTGGGAGGCGCCGACGATGGCGCTGCTGCGAGACTACCGGCTGCAGACCAAGGCGGCATCGGAGCGCGTGGTGAGCGAGCTGTCTGCCGCCCCGAACGTCGAGCACTACCTCCGCTCGACCGCGAACGGCGTCATGAACCGGCTGACGCAGACTGCGGAGCGCGAGGTGAAGGCTCTGCTGCGCAGCGAGTGCCGCCCGTACACGCAGGACAAGTCGCTGTTCTCTGAGCGCGACCGTCGCCGCGAGCAGATCATCAAGGAGCAGAACCCGACCGACGACAAGGCGGAAGCAGCGGCCACGGTGGCCATCTCGAGCGAGGGCCGCGAGGTGATCGAGACGGAGGTCGCGCTCTACGCGTACCTGGAGGTGGCCGTCCGCCGGTTTGTGGACGTGATCCCGATGCGCCTGAACGACCTCGTGCTTGGCGCCTTCCTGATGAACATGGAGAGGGAGCTGCTCGGCACGACGGATGACCAGCTGGATCGGCTGCTGCAGGAGTCGGGGCGCACGCGCGAGCGCCGCGCGCAGCTCACGGGCGAGATCCAGACGCTGCGGGACGCCAAGGACGAGATCGAGCTCGTCTATTACTGAGACGGTGAGTTTCGCTGGCTCCGATTGCATGAAA
Source organism: Phytopythium boreale (assembly GCA_023338115.1). NCBI lineage: Eukaryota > Oomycota > Peronosporomycetes > Pythiales > Pythiaceae > Phytopythium > Phytopythium boreale. The sequence goes on from JAADYG010000017.1 coordinate 61,713, forward strand.
ATGCCATCTTTGGACGCGAGAGACTTTGTTATTTTCAAGACGGCCCGCGTCGGTTGTCGCTGCATGCGCTTGAGGATGGTTGACAGTCGGAGTACAACCGAGTTTCGCACTTGACTACCGTGTCTTTCGCCTCCGAAGTTTCTCGTTCCGTGTGCTGATTGCAGCCATGCACTGCGTCAGGTGTGCGCCACATTCCTCTCTCCTTGTCGCTTGACCACGGAGTCTAACCCACCTGAGCAATGCACATTGGTCACGTGCCCAGTGACAACCTGCAGCACCGCCACCCGTACAGCGACCCGCCGTTCCGCGAGTCGGCGAACCCCAAGGAGGTCGCGCGGGCGTTCGGGTCGCAGGCGCTCCTCAAGTACGCGCGGCTGCTGGAGATGGACGACCTGCCGGACGACGACCGCTGCCGAGCGCTGCAGGAGTTCCGCGAGCTGCTGAGCAACCAGGAGGCCAAGTACACGGCCGTGTCGAAGGAGCTGGTGCTGCTCTGCGCCAACCTGACGGACGTCCCGTCCGCGGCGGTCCGCTCCGACGCCGCGCTCGCCATTGCGGCGCTAGTGCTGTGCGAGCCGGTGCGAAAGCCTGGCCCACTGCCGATCGCTTTACGTGGTCTGACGCCCATGCGTTGCCGTGTTTCGTGCTTGTCCAGGACAAGAGCGACGAGCTGGGTACCGAAATCATGCTCTCCGCCGCGACGAAGCTGCTCGGTGACGAGGAGGAGGATGTGGTCGTCAGCGGCTGCACGATCTTCCGCAACCTGACCATCTCGAACGACGGCGCGATGCTGATCGCGGGCAAAGCGGAGATCGTGGCCAAGCTCACGGTCATGCTGACGGAGCCGCCGTTGCGCCTCATCCCGCTGCCGGTGCTGGAGCTGCTGATTGCGGTCCTGGCCAACGTGACGCACGTGTACGAAGGCGCTCGCAGCGTCGCGCACCACGCGGTCTTCCCTCCGCTGCTCGCGGTGATCAAGAAGCCGCTGCTGTACCGCCCCGAGACGGTTTTGCACGGCGCGCTCATCGTGTCGAACGCGGCGACGCACAACCACGGGAAGCTGGACGCGATCCGCGCCGGGGCCGTCGAGATGTGTCTCCGCGTGCTCATCAAGTGCCTCAACGGCGCGTTCGCCGGCAGTCCTGCTCGGCTAGTCGACGACCTCACGCGGTCGCTCGTTGGCGCGGTCATGGGGCTCTCGACCGTCGAGGAGGCCAAGCCGCAGGTGATTGAGTTCGGCGTCGAGCCTCTGTCCAAGTGCCTGCAGCATCCCAACTCGGCGGTGAAGAGGAACGCCACGATCGCCATCAACTCGGCGTGCGAGGCGCCCGGCGGGACCGCGCACATCACGCAGCGACTGCTGAACGAGCCGGAGCTGATCGTGGAGGTACTCGGCTCGAAGGCGGTCCCCGCGCTGCTCAAGAGCACAACCAGTGTCGACGATGACGAGGTGCTGGCGGCGTTGACCGCGATCCGCGCGTTGATCCGCGCGTACCCGGACGGAGCCGCGGCGGAGCAAGTGCTGCAGACGCTAGGACTGCTGAGCGCGCTGGTTGAACGCGCGCTCGCGGGCGATGGCTCTGCACCCGAAGTGGAAGGCGGGAAGACGAAGCGAGAGCAGCAGCAAGTGGCCGCTGAGATCCTTCGGAGCATGAGCACATCGAGCGACGCGCACTGCCGCCGCATCGGGAAGCTCCTGCGGAAGCACGGCGCGGACGAGCAGAGCTTCTCCCTCGTGACTGGCCTCGCGCCTGGCGACTTTGACGAGCGCTTTGCCTGACTGAGAGACGCGCATCGGGAAGTGAGAAGCGTATACAACAACAGCAATGCAAGACACGACCTATCTCAGCAGCAATCTGGTTGCGGCAATGGCTATTAGCCTCGTCTTGGCAGCATCAAGTAGCTTGTACTCTACGACGCCTGACACCGTTCTTGGCATCTGAATGCCACCTACAGCTTGTACTCGTGGAAGATCTTGCAAACGAGCTGCCAGCGGCCGTCGATCATGGATGCCGACAGGTGGTTGTACTTGGTCTCACGACCCGAGATGACAGCTTCAGTTGAGCTTCGAGGTCAGTGGAGCAGTAAGGCAGGGAGATGAGGGGACGATTGTCGACCGGACCATCTTATAAACCGAGAGCCCGAGCCAGGTTGAAGAGGCCAACGCAAATGCCACGGGCGTTGAGATTATTAAACGGAGCAGGGGACACACGTCAGGGACGTGTAGCGCTGCTGATTGCTCGACGAAACACCGATCCGACGCGATTGCGCGCCCGCAGAGGACCCATTTGAGGGGAATGTGTCCATTCCGCGTGCCGAATTGAGCGCAAAGCGTCGGCAGAGCGCACGATGCGGTCATGCAAGGTGGTCCGCGGTCGCTCGAACGCGTCAAGCCGAGTCCAGTCACACGAGCGGATGTGACCCCCGAGCACAGGGAATTGGCCCAAACATTGCCGTTTATCGCTATCGTGAAGCATTTTGATTGGGTCCTATTCTGGCTGTCGGCATTTTCACCAATGAAAAATGTCGCCTTAGCCAGTCTCAACGCGACGTCATTCGTGCCAAGCAGCGCTGCGTATCACTTGCGGGCATAGTCGCCATGTCCTCGCGCTTTCGACCTAATGGCGCGCGCGCAGCTCGCCAGCCCTCGCGCCCTGTCACCTCCGCCCGCTCGCAGCGCGACCGCGTGAGCCTCGCCAACACGACGGCCGCGATGCTCCTGCTGTCCGAGGAGCGCGGGCACCGCGACGACCGCCAGACGGCGACGGCGAGCGGCGAGGCGACGTCGGACAACAGCGCAGTCGAAGAAGAAGAAGAGGGAGGAGCTGCATCTCCGAGCCACGCGAAGGGCTTGAAGACCGCCAAGCGCAAGCGGCAGTGGCGCAAGGCCACCAACACCATCCGCAGGGTAAGCACGTTCGCCCACCATGCTGGGCCCTCCACGCCTCTGAATGTGTTTGTGGTGTTGTGCGACCAGGAGGAGAAGGAGCAGCTGCAGCGACAGGTCCGCGAGCTCCAGGCGCAGCTGGAGGTGGCGATGGCGCGCAGGTTCGGCCAGTCGACCGACGCAGAGCAGGCGCGCGACCGCAAGTGCAACGCGCAGCTCGCGCAGAACCGCCGCCTTCGCCGCGAGCTGGTGGCGCAGCAGAACCGCTTCGCGTCCGCCCACGCGCTGCTCGGCGAATACATCTTCACGGTACGTGACTTCGCCGCGCGCTCTCGCCAGAGGGGCAACACGCAGCAAGACGGACTAATGCTTGGTTTGTCACTTGGACAATCACACAGGAAGCGCAGGTGGGGAGCCCCATTCATCAGTTCATCCACCTCAAGTCGAACTGGCAAGAGCGGCGGGCGACTTTGGCGGAGGCTAAGGCTCGCGTTCTCGAGAGCGCCAGGCTCTTCCTGGACCAGCGGCGCCCAGTGTGGGACCCGCGGTGCCACATCCGCGAAGAGCGGTCCTTTGACACGCCCAATGGCGACTCGTACTTCCTGTCGTTCTCGACCATGCACTTCGAGCGGATCCACAGCGTGCGCAGCGGGTTCGAGGCCGTCAAGCGGTTCTTCTCCGACCTGGAGATCCGCATCTCGGACCAGCTGGCCTACATCACCGTGCGCGAGGACGACGACCACGCGGGCGCCGAGATCCCGCAGAACCGCTTCGTGTCGACCACGCAGAGCGGCTACCACCTCGAGTCCAACTCGCTCTTCTTCTCCCAGTTCAAGGCCGAGGACGCGACTCCGGGCGGGAAGAGGGGCTATGGGCTGGTCGTGACCGACTTTGTCGACGAGGACGACCGGTACCCGTACCGGCCCAACACGCGGATCCGCCGGACGACCAGCTCCATCCTGGAAGTCACCTCGTTCGAGTCGGACCGCTCGCAGGCCGGAGACAGCGCCGGGATCAAGGTCGTGCTCACGCGCTGGGTCTACACCAAGCTGTGCTACCCCGAGTTCAGAGTGGAGCCCGCCGTCTGGGCCGAGCTCCGCGACAGCACCGAGCGGTGGATCAAGCTGCTCCACCCGTCCACCATCGAGACGCTTGTGTGACGGTGTGTGTGTGTGTGTGTGTGTGTGTGTGTGTGCTGTATAGCATAGGTGATAGAGTCGAACGTGAAGGATGAAGGGGAGGGGGCAACCAACCTCCCGGAGCGTCGCTTCGGTATTAGATGGGAGAGGTGCAAGAGCTACCATTATCATTAATTCATACAGGGTATATAATACACAAGGTGCGAGGGCATGACCGCTGCATGTCCATACAAATATCATGATGTCGGGTCTGGAGTGGTTCTCGAAGTGCCACCCAACGTGCAAGCACTTATAGCAAACAATTTTCGGTCGGAAAATGTGTTCGTTGAGCCGAGAGACGGTTAGCATCTCCCTCGACAAGGACGGGATTGCGCACAAGCGTATCCAACCACTTGGATGGTTTGAGCTCTGTCTTCATGACATCTACCCCATTTTTTTCAGTGTCGTCCCCTCTATTCGACCTGTCGACCGGTGCAAAATGCCCAAGCGACGGCTGGGCGCGGCGGACGACGACACTTGCGAGCGGAAGAAGCGCCGAGCGGCGTCTCCAAGCGATGGCGACGACGGAGGCGCGGGCCAGGCAGAAGCGCAAGAGTCTGGAGCCAAGTCGAAAGAGCCGGCGCACGAGGCAGGCGCGTCAAGCGTGAGTGAGGAGGCGAACGGCGGTGGAGGAGAGTCGCCGGCGCGGACGCCGCTGCTGCGGGTGGCGGTGCTGGTGCCGTTCCGCGATCTGCACGCGCAGCAGCAGCGCGCCGAGCACCTGCGGCGGTTCGTGCCCTCCATGACGCGGTTCCTGCAGCGCCACTGCGCGCGCGAGCGGTGCGTTCACCAGTAGTCGCTCTCCCTTTGTGCTCGCTCTCTCCAACTAACCCGCTGCCGCTCTGTCGTGCCTGATGGCCCGCATCGTGCACGACCGCAACGGCCAGCGCGACGTTCCACATCCTCGTGCTCGAGCAGACGGACGACGGGCGCAAGTTCAACCGCGGCAAGCTGCTGAACGCGGGCTTCGACATGGCGCGGGACGACTACGACGTGTTCGTCTTCCACGACGTCGACCTGCTTCCGGGGGTGAGTGGCCCGCTTCGGCGACGCGTCGGCCGCAAACGTGAATGCAACGCTGACAAGGGGGGGGCTGTTGCTGTGGACAGGACGAGCTGGGCGAGCTGTACGCCAAGAAGCCCACCTCGGGGCCCATGCACATTGCGCGCGTCTGGGACCGGTGAGCGTGCTGATTGCCGTCATGTGGGTGCTGTGGAGTGGGCGGTCGATGTGGCTGACTTTCCTACTGGATGGCGGCAGGTATAACGAGAACCCCCACTACTTCGGCGGCATCGTGGCCTTCACGCGTGCTCAGTTCCTCAAAGTGAACGGCTTCCCGAACACCTTTTGGGGGTACGTGTCCGTCCTCCTTTGGTCACTGCCTTTGATCACTGACATTGACCAAAAACCTGACTGTCTGGCGACGCTGATGGACACCAACGAGTAGATGGGGAGGCGAGGACAACGAGCTCTACACGCGCGTGATGCGGACGCAGCTTCGCGTACAAGCCCCTTCGAGGTACGCCGATGATGGTAGCGCACCTACTTGATCTGCTATGTCGAGCTTACGGATCGCGTGCGCTGTTGGATTGCAGCGGCACGATCGACGACTTGGAGGGTATGGACCTGCAAGCGAAGCTCTCGGCCCTGCGCGCGTCCGACTGGAAATGCTACGTACGTTGTAGTCGCCGGCGCCTTCCATTGCCAGCGACTCTCTCGCACTGACTTTCGCACGTTCGCTATAGATCAAGTGGCAGCTACTGAAGGAACACCACCGCACGTGGCGGCGCAACGGACTCAAGACTCTGCAGTACGAGTTCGTTGACGCGGTCGCGCTCAATGACTCGTGCACCAAGATCCGTGTCGACCTGGGCCTCAACGGCCACTGGTCAGACGACCACGCAGCTCTCAAGCCGGCTTCCGAGCAGGGCGCGGCGTCTTTCGTCCCCTCAGCGGCCCAGGAGTCGAGGGTGGAGGCTAGTGATGGAGCATCGCCTTTGTCAACGGACGTGCCCGCTTCAACATAGTGGTGTATATTGTAATTTTATAATAGATGAGTGGCATAAATGCAATATGTGAATTAGATATGTTCGATTCCAGCAGTTTTACATCAATAATGTTCCGGTCTTGTATTAGGAACCAGTTGAATACAAGACCACTGGCGCCGAGTTTTGGTTGGGCGGCGCGCCGTCACTCGTTCGTATAGCAAAGTTCGATACAAAAAGGGCAACAACACTAGGGACAACATGGCGAGCGGCTTCTTCGGGCTCCTGGCCAAGGGCGCGTCCTTCGCGGGCCACAAGGACGTCGCCGAGTTCAAGAAGAAGCAGAAGAAGGCCAAGAGCGGTGCGTCCCCGCTCGAAAGCGGCTCCAAACGCGCGAAACACGCGGTCGCAACCGCGTTCAGAACCTAACGATTGTATGTGTGTTGTGAACATGACTGGACTGCTGCGGCAGCGTTGACGGGGGCGACGCGCGCGCCGGACGACGACGAGCTCGACTTCTTCGGCTTCAACGCCGCTGCGTACGTGCTGCTGGCGATGCGATGGTTGGTGCGGTAGCGGCCGAGGGTGTGGAGAAGCTAACGGGTGGTACGGACCGATTGCGCAGGCCGGCGGCGGCGAAGGAGGACAAGCCGGCGCCGCGCGCGCGCAAGATCAGCGAGGACATGATCCCGCGCTGGGCGGGCAACGAGCGCAGGGCCGCGAAGGGCAGCAAGCCGCGGCGCAAGCGTAAGCTGAGCGAGGGCGCGCTCGAGGAGCAGCGGCTCGAGGACGAGGCGCGCAAGCAGGCGTCCATGCTGCTGGCGCCCAAGAGCGACAAGGCGCTCAAGCGCCGCCAGCGCAAGGAGCGCCGCCGCTCGCGCTCCGATTCCATGGGTGAGCGTTGCTCGTGCAGTCGGAGGAAGGAACAGGAGCAACAGCGTGCTGACCCGTGTCGTTCGAATGCAGGCAGCGAGCTGTCCGAGAGTCGTCGGCCCGCGAGCGACAGCGAGGAGGAGGAGGAGGAGCAGCAAGAGAGCCAAGACGAGGGCGAGGATCATGACGACGAGGAAGAGGAGGAGGAGGAGGAGCCGTCGGCGGTGACTCTGTTCAAGAACGGGAAGGAGAGCAGCGCTGGCGCTGCGAGTGACGACGCGCCCTCAGCGAGCGCCAAGACCAACCGCGCTAAGTACGTCGCTGTGTGCGTTTCTATCAACTGTTTGCCATGACCAAAGTGCTGATCGATTCTGTTGCTTGTGCTGCGGTTGACAGCGAGGAGGTGGCGCTGTTCCGCCGGCAGATGAGCATCCGCGTTGACGGCTCGGCGGTGCCGGCGCCGATCGCCGAGTTCTCGGCTATGCGCGTGCTCAAGGACCAGCAGAAGATGAAGGCGGTCCTGCTCAAGAACATCGAGGCGTCCGAGTACAAGGAGCCGACGCCCGTGCAGATGCAAGCGATCCCGAGCATGCTGCTCGGCCGCGACGTGCTGGCCACGGCGCCGACCGGCTCTGGTAAGACGGCGGCGTTCGCGATCCCCATGCTTGCCAACCTGGCCACGTCGTCATCAACGGCCGCCGCGTCTACGAGCGGAACATGCTCGGGCATCCGGTCGGTCGTGCTGTCGCCGACGCGCGAGCTTGCGGTGCAGATCCTCGGCGAGTTCACGCGGCTGAGCAAGGGCAAGAAGCTGCACCTGACGCTGCTCTCCAAGGCGACGGCTGCCACCATCGCGTCTCAAGTCAAGTACGAACGAGCTGCCATCGTGCTGCAGATGACAGATGGCGCTGACTGACACGACTGTATGTGCACGCGTGATTCAGGAGCAAGATGAGCGTGCACATTGACGTGCTGATCGCGACGCCGCTGCGGCTGGTGCACCTGATCCAGGAGACGTCCCTGGACCTGTCGAGTGTCGAGATAGTCACCTTGGACGAGGCCGACCGGCTCTTCGACATGGGCTTCGTGGAGCAGATCGACGAAGTCCTGGCCGCGTGCACAAACCCGTCCGTGCAGCGCGCCATGTTCAGCGCGACGATGCTCGAGGGTGTCGAGGAGATGGCGCAGTCGGTACTTCGGGACCCGATCAAGGTGTCGATCGGCACCAAGAACGCTGGCGCGTCGACGATCGAGCAGAAGCTCGTGTTCGTCGGCAAGGAGGAGGGCAAGCTCGTGGCCATGAAGCAACTCTTCCACGGCGGCCTGCAGCTCCCCGCGCTCCTGTTCGTGCAGAACAAGGAGCGCGCGCAGGAGCTGTATCACGAGCTGCTCTACGACGGCGTCAGCATCGGCGCCGTGCACGCGGACCGCACCAAGGAGCAGCGCGACGAGACCATCCGGCAGTTCCGCACGGGCGAGATCTGGGTGCTCATCTGCACTGACCTCATGAGCCGCGGCATTGACTTCAAGGCCGTCAACATGGTCATCAACTACGACTTCCCGCAGGTACGCTCGGACCTGCCACAGTATCCCTCCCTAAAAGGTACAGGCCAGTCACTAACGTTTGTTTGGCTGCTTGGTAGAGCGCGGTGAGCTACATCCACCGCATCGGCCGAACGGGTCGCGGCGGCCGCACGGGCCACGCGGTGACGTTCTTCACGGAGGACGACATGGCCTACCTGCGCTCGATCGCCAACGTCATGAAGCTGTCGGGCTGCGACGTGCCCGACTGGATGTTGTCGCTCAAGAAGGCCAGGTACGGAGGCGCTACACTATGGGTGCGGCCAGGATCGGACTCGCGGCAGCTGACGCGTTGATTTTGTGCGTCTTGTGTCTTGAAACCAGCATGAAGAAGCGCAAGGAGCTGCTCAAGGCCCCGCCGCAGCGCCACCGCATCAGTACCGTGTCGGGCTACGACCTGCAAAAGGCGAACCGCATCAAGCAGTTCAAGAAGCGACCGGCCAGGCCGAGCAGCGGCGACGCGAGCGCCTCTAGCGACAAGGAAGGAGAGCAGCCGAGGGCCAAGAGCGCAGACGGAGACGCGCAGAAGCAGACCAAGAAGAAGCGGAAGCAGCACAAGAAGGCCAAGGTCTCGACGAAGGAGTGAGAGGAGACGGGCATTATGGTCTGTACATGGTAGGTTTCTTGCTTAGAGTCGACGGCGCCGACGAGTAAGCTGCACTGTCAACAGTGAACACGCTCGCGTATGTGCGTCTGTCCTTCCCATTCGTCACTTATGACGGTCAGTCGGTCACCGCGCGGGTTTAACTTGTCGCTCACCCTCCAGGGCGCCGACGAACGCGCTTGGCCGTCTTCCACTCCCCCATCGCACACACGAACCTTGCGCGTGCGCCTGCGACGTCGGCGAGCTCGACGAGCACGCTGGGCGCGCGACAGTTCTTGCTCACGTGGCTCAAGTCGTCAGTACGAGGGACGCGCTATTGATAGCTCTGCCGGCTGAACGCCCAGCATATGCGAGCTCTTGGCATGCGCTCCACTTGATTCGCGCACGTGCCATGTGAACGCACTCGCCACAAACCGTTCTCGGCGTTCTGATGCGTGTCCCCAGCACTCCACCCCGCTTCAAATAGCGAGTCAACTCGTGCCGTGGATAGCTTGACCCTCTCTCCTGTTGACGAGTACTCAATCTGCTCCGGCTGGTTCGCTGGTCGCTTCGGGGTGTCGCGAGGGCGCCCAGCGGCTTGGCGGAGGGCTCCAGAGAGCTCCACGGAGCTCGAGAGAGAGACGCACTCCTCCTACTCTCTCACTCTCTCCTCCGGACCATGTTCTTCAGCCCGGTGCTACCGTCGGGCGCGCCGACGCCCTTCGCGTCCGCGACGGACTCGACGCTGCACTGCCAGCCGTGGCGCAGCACGCAGGCCAAGGGCCACGCCGCGCGCCGCTCCCCACGCAAGGTGCGCGGTCTCTTCAATGCGTCTCGATCGCCAGCCACCAGGACTAACGCGTCCGCGTCGCTAACGTGTGCGTTTCCAAGCTGCCGTCGCGCTGTCGGGAGCTGCTCCAGTCCGAGCTGCTGCGTCCCTCCGCCACGTCCACGCCGTCGCGAACAGCGTCCATGCCGAGTCCATCGACAGCGGCACCGCCATCGCCTCGCTCTCCGACGGAGCGCCGCAAGACGACGACGTCGGCCTGCCTCTCCTCGTCCCCCGCCGGTCCGTCGTCCCCATCGCGCGAGCCGGGCAACGCGGACGAGCTGCAGTGGCTGCAGCACCGGTGGCTGGGAAGCACGGCAAGGCGAGCGAGCTCAAGGCCTTCCGCGCGCAGGTGGCGCTCATGCGGCGCTGGTTCGAGTCGCTGGACGCCGACGGCTCGGGCGAGGTGGGCCTGGACGAGCTCGAGGACCCGCTCGTGTCCGTCGGGCTCGCGCGCAACCGCGCCGACGTGCAGGAGCTCATCGACCGCGTTGACCGCGACGGCAGCGGGGAGATCACCTTCGCTGAGTTCCTCCCCATGATGTACCCGCCGCGTCGCGCCAAGCAGCAGCAGCCGCGGCCGGCGCTGCACGCGCCCAAGCACCGCGTGGCCCTCGTGGACGCCGCCGCCGCTCCCTCGGGGGCTCCGGCGTCGCCTCCAAAGTCCCCGCGTGGCCGCCAGTCCCCTCGAGCACTCTCGTTGACCGTCGACGCGGCCGTTCCGGGCCCAAGGCTCCTCGAAACGAGCCACGAAGGGCCGTCCGTCGCGAGTCCTCGACCGCCTCAACAGTCTCCCAAGCGATCCGACCGCAGGCGCGACCAAGGCGACGACGGCGAGGGCCCCAACCCGGTGGTCAAGCTCTTCCACGACCTGCAGTCCGGGCGGCTCGGGGACCTGGCCATCCCGTTCCCCGTGCTCATCACGGCCTACCGCCGCCGCATGCTGCTCAACGCGCACATGGCCGAGGACCCGGCGGCGCGCAGTCTCGGGACGGCCGTGCTGCGCGCGCTCGAGAGCTCCCGCCGGGCGACCACGCTGCCGGGCTCCTCCGCGCGCAGGCAGTCGGTCGTCCGCGGGCTTCCAGCCATCAACAGCGGCGGAGAGGCGCTGGACGGCGCGTCGCTCAAGCTCCCGACGCTGTGACGCTGTCCGCGGCGCTCGAACCGTCAGTCCATCCACCTTGTCAGTCGCCAAAAGCAAGCGCACCTCGCTCGCGGGCTATAAAATAAATCAAATCTTGATTTCATGTGTTCGACTCGCGCGCGAGACGCGTCTGCGCTGCTTCTGCTTTCCTCACTATGACACAACCGACTCCAGTCCACCCGCCGCCCGACCTCCCTCCATCCATCCATCTCCATACCGCCCTGCGCCGCCCTCCGCGTTGATTCCGCCGCCAACTCGGGTCTCGACTGGCCGTCCGCGCTCCTGGGCGCGTGCTCGAGGAGAGGGCCGAGTGGGAACGCCACGGCCGCTCGTCCGAGCGCCGCGCCGGTCTCAAAACTCCGCAGTCGGCCCCCTCCGCACGCCCACCGAGTGCGAGACGAGCGCTCACGCCTCTGCCCAGCGGAGCGGTCGACGGAGAGGCGATCGTCGTTTGTACAGCGCGCTCCAGTGACGCTCGAGACACCGGAAGACCAACAGGCGCCGTCGCGGCTTTGGAGGACGACAAGCCAGCCGCCCGCTCCGCGTCGGCGAACCGCAACAAGCGGAGACGCGCTTACTTGGCGTTGACGGCGCTCATGGGCGGCGTCTTGGAGGAGCCGCCGGGCACGGGCTTCTGCATCGACTGCGAGGTCTGCGGGCCCTGCGACGTGGTCGGTCCCCGGTTCGCGGCACCCCCGCCGGCCGCGGACGCCGCCGCGTTCTGCGCGCTCGCGGAGGACTGCGCGTTGCCGCCGGCGCCGAGCTTGGAGCGTTTGAAGGCCGCTGCGTTCGCGGCCGCGGCCAGCTGCTGCTGCGTCTGGGACAAGGTCCGCTTCTGCCCTGCTATCGAGTTGTCCGCTGCGATCTTGACGTCGCTGGAGGCGCCGCTTGAACCCGCGGCGCTGGACGTGGCGGTCGCCGAGGCGTCGGCGCCGCTTGAGGTCGAGGAGGCGTTCGGCGCGGCTTGCAGGTCGTCCGGGCCTAACAGCGGTTGGGACAAGTCCAGGTTTAAGAACTCCGACGATTCACCCAAATTCATATCAGCGCTTAGTCGAGTCGAGTTACCGCCGCCGTTCGCCGCCCCGGGTCTCCGCTGCTGCTGCTGGGCTTGTTGCTGCGGCTGCTGCATGTACCCGGCGTTCGGCCGCTGCTGCTGCTGGTTCATCTGCGGCTGCGACGGGTTGCCCTGCTGCATTTGCTGCTGCCGCATGGCATTCTGCCGCTGCTGCTGCATGGCCTGGCTCTGCTGGAACTGCTGCTGCTGCTGCTGCAGCGACGTCTGCCGCTGGAGCTGCGCCTGCTGCTGCGCCTGCTGCATCTGGAACTGCCGGCGCTGCAGCTGCGCGGCCTGGAACTGCTGCAGCTGCTGCGGCGTGAACTGCTGCCGCATCTGCGGGTTCTGCTGCATCTGCATCTGCAGCTGCTGCTGCTGCTGCTGCATCAGTTGCTGCTGCTGCGTCATGCGGTTCGCGTACGCCTGCTGCTGCTGCTGCGGGTGCTGCGGCTGCTGCTGCGCCATGTTCATGTGCCCCTGCGGCGCCATGCCCGCGCCCATGGCGTTCATGCCCATGCCGGGCGCCATCATGCCCGCGGCGTTCGGCATGACGCCTCCGGCGCTCGCGGCCACAGCAGCAGCGCCGCCCGCGGCCGCCGCGCGAGGGTTCGCCGTCTTGTGCTGCGCGCGCGCGCCCATCGTGACCGCCAGATGCTGCAGCCGCGTCTTGAGCGAGGAAAAGTCCCCGTACTCGTCGCGGTTCTTGGCCGTGCGGTACAGCGAGTCCTCCAGCCGCCGCGCCATGTCCGGCAGCCGCCGTATCCACTCGGCCGGCGCGTCCGGCTTGCGCTGCTGCAACAGACTCACACTGCAGCCGCCACAAGCGTTAGCGTTAGTTTTCCCGTACAAACAATCAACAACAAAGAGTGGGGACGCACATTTTGCCGATCATCTTGCGGCGCAACGGCAGGTCGTTCTCCGACTGCCAGGCCGTCGGCGTGTCGGACGCTCCGCCCCCGGCCGCGGTGCCCCCGGCGGCCCCCGCGTTCCCAGCGTTCACGGCCGCCCCAGGGGTCCGCTGCTGCTGCCGACCGGCGGCCGCCGCCGCCATCTGCGGGTTCATCCGCGCAGCGGCCGGGTTCATCATGACGGCCGGGTTCTGCTGCTGGGCCATCATCATGTTGCCGTACGGTGGGTAGCCGCGGTTCATGGCTATCTGGCCGGCGCGCTGCTGCTGCTGCTGCATGTAGCTGCCCATCATGCCCTGGCTGCTCTGGCTCATGGAGATGCGCAGCACCTCCATGGGCGGCGGGATCAGGTCTGGGTGCTGCATCATCATGGCCTTGACGCGCATGAACTCCTCCTCGTACGTGGACGACGGCGGCCGCGCGTACGCCTGCGGCGGACCCGCCGCCATGAACTGCTGCCCGTTGGCCGCCGCCATGTGCGGGTGCATCGCGTAACCGCCTTGCTGCTGCGGCTGCGGCGCCCCCGGGAACCCGCCCGGTTGCTGCTGGCCCATCATCATCTGAGCCTGCTGATACCGTTGCTGCTGTTGCTGTTGCTGCTGCTGCTGGGCTTGGGCCTGATTCTGATTCTGAGTCTGCGGACCGACGGACGTCCCTGGGGACGGCGCGTGCGGCCCGTTGATGTGGGGACGGGCCGCAGAGGTCGTGGATGCGGACGGGGGGCCCGCAGCGGACGAAGCGGTCGAATTGGTGGACGAGGCCACGCCCGAGCTCCGCACGCCCGCGCCTGGGGAAGCCGACATCTTGGAGGGCTTGGACGCTGCGGACGGCCCGTCCTTCTTCACGGCCGCCTCCATCTTGATCCCGGCCTTGGCCTTGTCGTCCGCGGTGGCGCTCGTGACCGTCGTGGTCGTCGTGCTGGTCGCGGCGGACGACCCGGCGGACGAGGACGCGGTGGTCGTGGCCGACGTCGCCGCGGACGCGCCGGTCGAGGCCGCCTCGAGGTCCGCGCCGAAGTACGGACTGGCCAGGTCGTCGGCGGCGATGCCCGACTTGCGGTCCAGTTTGGGCGAGTCCCCGAAGCTAAAGTCGTCCGCGCTCGCGGCCGAGAGCCCCGCGAACGGCTCGTCCCCGAGGCTCTGGACGCCCGTGGGGGTCCCCACACTGAAGGGTAGGCCCCCGTTCCCGGCCCCGGCCCCGCTGTTGGGCGAGGACCCCATGGGCGTGGAGCTGCCGCCCCACATCCCCAGCGACCCGAGGTCGAGGATGTCCCCGCCCGCAAAGTCAAAGCCGAACGAGTCCATGCTCATGATGCGGTCGGTAGTTTACCTATATACTGCGGGGCCCGCACATGCGGACGGTTAGATTACTCCGCAGGAGGGGACCCCCACGTAAAATACTCGCGGACGCACCTGGATATGAAGAAGACGCAAGCAACGAGGTCTGTTCGCGCTCTCCGACAGTCGACGACGACACCGCGGGGCCCAAAAATACGCTTCGGCCCGCGACGCGTCCCGTGAAATACGCCCTCGGCCGTCCGCGCGTTCGCCTGAGGAGGGAGGGGATCCGCGCCCGAGAGCGTCCGTGCGTCCGTCCGCGAGGTCGGGTCGTCCGCAGAGGCCGGCTGCGCGTGGCGAGTGGTGAACTGCTTCGCTCCCGTCGGTCGAGCGCGCGTCCGCTTTCTTTCCGCGCCTGGAAAAGAAATAAAAAAATCGCGCGCGCACACTGCGGACGGTATTTTTCGGGGGCCCTCGCTTCCGCAACCGAGAAAAAAAAAAAGCACCGCTTTGTGGCCGGTTTTTTTCAAAATGGCGCCCGAGGTTTTTGAAGAACGCGGGTAAAATACCGCGACGGCCGCGTAATAAAACCCCAGTGCGGGCCCCCTCCGCACTGTAAAGAAAAGCGCTGTGGTGGCCCCCCCCCCACCCCCCCTTCCCCCTATCGCGCAGCAGAAAAACCTCGAGGTTCTATCTGTAGCGAGGTTTTTCAGCAGGTGACGCACGGGGCGACGGTGGACGCAATTCTGACCAATGGCAGCCTTTGGCGGGGTTGATCTGGCTTTTTTCTTCACACTGATATCTAAAACCTCGATAGTGAGGTGAGTTGAGATCCGATACGCGCGAGGCCATACATTCTTCAAGTGTGGACCGTCCCCCGCGAGTTGAGCCCCCACTTCAATTTACTACCGTACTGTATGGCGGTCCCCCTACGGTACGGTACGGTCCCCGACCCGAGCACCGCCCTTCGAAAGGGTGCGGCCCCCGGCCAACATGGATGCGTCCATCCCCTGATCCGTCCGCACCGTAAACTACGGTACGGTATACAGTAAAACTGTGGGGACCAGGATGCGGACGGCCATCCGACGCATCCGGACCGATCAAATGTCCATTTTCAGACATGTATTTACGTGCTCACGGAGTGGGCACGTAAATAACAAACGCCGCGCTGATTGGCTGGTTTTTACGACAAATACAATTTCGCATTGGTTAAAATGCCGCGCTGGCCGCCCATAAAGCGGCACCAACCAGGCCAAAGCGTAACCTGCAGTACCCCAACGCCGTAACCGGAGGAGGAAGCGATGCCGACGGGGAAGGCGCCGGCCACGCGCGCGCGCGCCGTCAAGGAGCGGCAGCTCGCGCTCGTCGAGGACCCGGGCTCGGACCTGCAGGCCGTCGGCTCGCGCGAGATCCAGGTGGACGACGACTGGGAGGAGAAGCTCAACCTCAACGTCAAGATCATGTGCGTGGCGGTGGCTTGGACGGACTAAGCGGAAAGCGTTGGCGGGACGCTAACGCGTGTGCGGCGCTCTGACTGCGACAAACAGGAACGTGGTGGGGACGGTGGACCTGAAGACGCCGCTGGAGCTCAAGACCATCGCGCTGCACGCGCGCAACGCCGAGTACAACCCCAAGGTGCGTGGTGGTTTATACAGGACGCCTCGTGACGCGATGACTAACGTCCGTGCGCGTCGTTTCAATGGCCGCAACAGCGCTTCTCGGCGGTCATCATGCGGCTGCGCGACCCCAAGACCACGGCGCTGATATTCGGCTCGGGCAAGGTGCGCCGGCCGCTTGCGTTCATGTGGTACGGTCGCTCGACTGACGAGGGGTGCGCGTTGCCAGATCGTCATTACGGGCGGCACGAGCGAGGAGAGCTGCAGGTTAGCGGCGCGCAAGTTCACGCGCGTAATACAGGTGCGTCCCGACGCCTGGCGCTGGCCCGGAGGAGGGCGCAACGGCGGTTGGTAGCTGACCGTGCTCCCATATTGTGGTCGTCCGTCAGAAACTGAACTTCCCAGCCAAGTTCACCGAGTTCAAGGTGCGCAACGTGATGGGCACGTGCGACATCCGCTTCCCGATCCGGTTGGAGGGCCTGCTGAACGACCACGCGCGGTTCTCGAGCGTACGTATCGTGTGCAGAGCTTTTTGCTTGGTGATGGTTGGCAGACGTCGCTAACGTGCGTGGCGCCGCCCGACAGTACGAACCGGAGCTCTTCCCCGGCCTTATTTACAAGCTTGTGGAGCCCAAGCTGACGCTGCTGATCTTCGTCTCGGGCAAGATCGTGCTCTGCGGCGCTCGCGTGCGTGGTGGAGCACTGGGTCCCCTTGTTCTGGCATCATGACTTCGCTTGCTGACGTGTAACCATGCTGCACGTACTGAACAGGACACGAACCACCTGCACCAGGCGATAGACAAGATGTACCCGGTGCTGCTCCAGTACCGCAAGATGACGGCGGCGCCGTCGCTCGCGACGGGCAAGCCCGGCTACGAGGAGGGCGACGACCTCGAGCGGTTGGACGCCAGCGGCGCCGTCGTGTAACCTCGTGCCCATCGGTCGTTCCCTGCGTATGCGTGGCTCGCCCGACTGGATTGAGGGGTGGAGACCAGCAGACGATCCCATGCGTACTCACTCTTAACTAAATAAACCGCTCGCTTCTTCGTATCTCGTCGTCCCCGAGCACCAAGCGCATGCGCTGATCATTGAGCTCCTCACGTTGACAAAGTGTAGCCATATCGGTTACTGTGGGGTACACTGTTGCATCAAGAGGTTACGTTGTATTACCGGTTACAAGGTTACGGAGCTGGTCGCACATTGTAACCTTGCGTCAATGCCAATGGCCGTACTGGAGGAGATCGTGGCGCAGGCCGATGCGGACGCGGCGGCGGCGCCGGACGCACTCCAGCGCTTCCACGCGCTCGAGTTCCCGGCCAACCGTGGCTCCAAGGTGATGAAGTACCTGGCGAGCCACTTTGGCGCGCTCTCGGCGCTCGGGTTCGGCCACCTCAAGCGCATGAAGAAGGCGGCGGCATCGTCGCCGTCCGACTCGAAGCTCAAGGCGCCGGCAAACCTCGTTGCGATCGTCATCCCGGTGGAGGAGGGTGGCGCGGCGCTGCCTGCGAGCGTCGAGGACAAGAAGGAGGAGATGGCAGCGCTGTTTGACGGCCGGCTGACGCAGGTCGAGGCGCTCAAGTTCCCCCCGAGGACGCGCGAGCTGTGGGAGGAGCACACCAAGAACTGGCCGCTCGTCTTCCACGCGAGCGTGCTGCCCGAGACGCTGGCGCCGCCGCCCATCACGGAGGAGGAACAGCTCGGCATGGAGGCGCACGTGCGCTCAGCGGTCGCCTGCGGCCGAACGTTCCCTCCAAGCTCGTCCCTTGTCGACCATGAGACGTTCCCGTGCGCCCGCGGGTGCATCATCGTCGACCCGGAGGCGAACGAGCAAGTGGCGACGTCCGAGACGGCGGAAGGTACCTCGTTCCTGCCCATCTGGCACCCGGTCATGGTTGCGATCGACGCGGTGGCGGCGCGCGACCGGCAGAAGGAGCTCGACGCGCAGCAAGGTGGGCGTGCGAGCGCGCTGAAGAAGCCCAGGCGGGAGGAAGGCGACAGCAGTGCGTCTCCGCGCTCAGACACGAGCGACCTGCAGCAGCAAGGCGGACAAGACGAGCGCGAGTCGTATCTGTGCACGGGCTACGACGTGTACGTGGACCGCGAGCCGTGCGCCATGTGCGCGATGGCGCTGGTCCACAGCCGCGCGCGGCGCGTCGTGTTTGGCGCGCGCAACGAAACCGACGGCGTGTTTGCCGGGTCCGTGCGACTCCACACACTCAAGTCTCTGAATCATCACTACCGCGTCTTCCATCTCGCCGGCGCGGACACGGACGCTCCGAGGTGAGGGCGCCTTCAAAGCACTAGCCGCGGAGATTTCATGCAACAGAGAGATCGCGCTCTGAACAATAGACGAGGGGAAAGCTTGTGTATTTTCGTTAGTGCGGATGCTACCGCCTCCGTGAGGCTCGCGCGTTAAGTTAGGATTAGAAGCGAGAAGAGTTTTGGCGAAGCAGGTCGTCGATGAGATGGATGGACGCCCTGCCAGCCTTACGCGCGGTGGGCGAAGTCCTTGGCCATGGCCTCGAGGCGCGGCACGATCTCGTTGAAGGTGGGCCGCTGGTCCTGCTTCTTGGTCCAGCACTCCTCGAGCAGGTGCGCGAGCCCGGCGGGCGTGCCCTCGGGCACGGACGGGCGCAGATTGCCGCAGGCGACGCCGTTCATGATGTCGCTCGAGCCGAGGTCTGGGTACGGCTCGCCCCAGGCGAGCGCCTCCCAGACGATGATGGAGAAGCTGTAGACGTCGCAGGGCGTGCCGTACTTCTCGCCGCGCAGCACCTCGGGCGCGACCCAGAGCGGCGAGCCGCAGATGGACATGGTCTTACCCACGTCGCGGAATTTGGAGAGCCCGAAGTCGCCGATCTTGGTGCGCATCTTGTCGTCCAGCAGGATGTTCTGCGACTTGAGGTCGCGGTGGATGACGATCGGGTTGTGGTTGTGCAGGTACGCGAGGCCCTTGGCCATGTCGAAGGCCACGTTGTACGCGAGGCGCAGCTGCTGGCTCTGCTCGGGCTTAGGCACCTTGTGGTAGATGTCGAAGAAGCTGCCGTTCGTCAGCAGCTCCGCCACGAGCAGCAGCGTCGGCAGCTTGGAGCACGAGCCCATGAAGAGCACGATGTTGGGGTGGTGCAGCCCGCGCATGATGCTGCACTCCTTCTCGGACTCGAGCAGCGTGTTCTTGGGCACGGCGCTCACGTGCAGCTTCTTGATGGCCACGGGCGTGCCGAAGTACGAGCCCTTATACACGACGCCGAACACGCCGCGGCCGATCGCCACGTCCATCACCAGGTCCTCCTCGCGGATCGACAGCCCGTCGTCGTCCGCCGCCGCGTGCTTGGGGCTCACGAGCTTGCGGTCCGGGAAGATGATACGGTCCTCCCACTTGTCGTCGCCCACGTGCTTGGCCAGGATGGTCTGCAGTGCCGAGATGATGAGCGCGAACGCCGGCCGCGCGTTCTGCTCGGCGCTCCAGCACCGCGTCATGAGCGCGTGCAGGTCCTGCATCTCGGCGCTCGCGGGCGTCTCGAGCGTGTGGAAGTCCGTCGGGCGCTTGCCCGCCTGCACCACGAACGGCACGGCGTCCACCGCGATCGAGCTGTAGGGCACGGACGCGCTCAGGATCTCGAACAGGACCACGCCGAAGCTGTACACGTCCGACTTCTCCGTGTGCGGCTCGCCCTTGAACACCTCGGGCGCGATCCAGATGCTCGAGCCGACGAACGTGCGGCTCGGCGTCGCCGCGTCCTCCTCGCGGAAGGCCTTGAGCTGCGACAGCCCAAAGTCCGACACCTTGCAGCGCCAGTCGGCGTCGATCAGCAGGTTGACCGACTTGAGGTCGCGGTGCAGGATGGGCGGCGTGCTCGAGTGCAGGAAGTGCATCCCGCGGCTCGAGTCGACCATCATGCGCAGCAGCAGCGACCAGTCCAGCTTGGTCTCGCCCGAGTGCAGCACCGAGTAGACGCTGCCCTTGGGGCACAGCTCCATGACGAGCCCCACGAACTCGGGGTGCACCATGATGCCCATGAACATGACGACGTTCGGATGGCGCAGCTGCGCCATGACGCTCGCCTCGGACCCGAAGCTCGTCACGATCGACTTGGTGTCACCCTGCAGTGTGATCTTCTTGACTGCCACGCGCGTCTCCTTCCACGTCGCGGCGTAGACGCAGCCGAACGTGCCCTGGCCGAGCTCCTCCTTGACCAGCACGTCCTTGGGGTCGATGTGGCAGTTGGCGCTCAGGATGCCCGCCGGGTTGCTGTCCACCGACTGGTTCTGCGCCGCGCCGCCGCTGAACCAGCCCGTCATCTCCATGGTCATCTGCACCATGACGTTCTCCTGTGCGAGCCGCTCCGTCAGCACAAAGTCGCGCCGCTCCTCGTACTCCCAGTTCCACGAGAGGAACATGAGCAGGATCGAGTACAGGATCACGGCGGCGCTGACCGTGCCCGGCGAGCTCAGCGTCTCGGTGGCCGTCGCGTTCGCGTAGCGCACCCACGAGAGGATGATGAAGAAGACGCTGGTGGCCGCGAGCACCACGGACGACTGCAAGAAGGTCATGCCCGTGGAGCTCGTGATGCCAAGCGAGAAGATGAACTGCACCCAGACGTTGCGCTCGCTCACGCTCGTGCCCGCGGCCGTCGTGTCCAGCAGGGCGCTGATCTGGCCCACGAGGCACACGAGCGTCAGCAGCCGCGTGTTGCTCTGGAAGCGGCGCAGGAAGAAGATCATGAGCAGCCCCATGACCATGACGATGCCGGGAAAGATCATGACGAGCGGCAGCTTGGTCCACTTCTCCGTGTTCTCCTTCTTGAAGCTGACCTACAGCAGCACGAGCAGCGGGATGAAGAAGGTGGTGAACCCAGCGCCGAACTTGAGCCGCGTCTGGTACTTGGCCATGCGCGCGGCGCGGAAGCGCTGGTCCATCTCATGGTTCGAGAACTTGAGCGACACGAACGAGATGCCGATGTCCTCGTGCCGCTGTGGCTGGTGCACCTGCTTGGACGTGCGCGTGCGGAAGAAGTTGATCTTGAGGTCCTGCATGCTCGTGCCGTTGAGGTGTAGCTGCGTCTTGCGCGGGGACTCGGACGCCGCGCCGCCCGGGATCAAGTTGAAGGCGCCGCCCGCGGCCGTCGTGTTGCTACTGAGCGCCGTGTTGAGCTCGGCCGAGTCCTCCGGGATGGTGTTGGACGCCTTGGGGATCACTTTCGACATCCGCGTGGGGCCGTCGACCATCCTAGTATGGCCCGTCCGGAAATGTGGAAATGGGATCATTCGGGGACGACACGCCCGACTCGAGTGTGACCTAGCGCGCGACCAAAGCCTGCGGTGGAAGGGCGGGCAAAGAAAGCAAGCCAATCGCGAGTGAGCCTCTGCCCAGAGCACACCCACTCGCTCTCAGCGCCGGTGAGTGGGAGCCCAGATTTAGAGACCGCCGCGTCATCCGCAGCCGAGCTTTCCGCCCAGGAATAGCGCTATCGCTTCAACCACGGGGGAAACGGATGCAGGGCCGGCCAGAATAGACGACGAGCCGTGCGCCAAGACTGGGAAGACGACTGGGCTGGTGGGCGTTGGCGGACAAATGACCGGTGGGGGGTCTTATGGGCGACTAATTTTAGTCCTGGATCACTGACGGCGATGAGCTGGCGGGTGTGGAGGTGGTCCTTCGCCCTCAAGGCAACGATCAAGGGGATGGCGCTCACCGACGTCGTCTTGCCCCGCTCAGCGCCGTATCAAGAGGTGGCAGCGGCCTTTAGGCCGTTGGACAAGTCAGAGATCCCGTTGTATTAGTCGATGAAATACCTGCTGCCCGCTTTGATGATTTGTTCCGTGACGACTGCTACTGCTTTGGTGAGGATGGGCCTGGCGGCGCGCCGACGGGGTCGAGCGTGAACTGGCCAAAGGCGCCGCGGCGGAACTCCTGCAGCAGGAACTGCGCCGCAAGCTTGGTCTGCACGTCGGGCTCCTTGCCGACAGCGCCGCACTGCTGGTGCACGTGGCGGAAGAGCGCCTGGATGTCGTCCGTGGGCTCGCGCAGCTTGAGCGCGTCCACGTAGCGCGTGGAGCGCATCTGGTTGAGCCGGAAGAGCATGAAGTCGGCGATGAGCTCCGTGCCCACGGCCTCGTCCTTGATGGCGCCCGTGAGCGCGAGCAGCATGCCCGTCTCGGGCGACTCGATGTTGGGAACCATGACGCCCGGCGTGTCCACCACGTACACGGCCGGCGTGTCGTTCACCTTGATGATGTCGTTGCGGACGGTCACGCCGGGCGTGGGGCCGACGGCGGCGCGCTTGCGGCCCTTGGAGAGCTTGTGCGAGCTCGAGAGCCGGCGGAACTCGTTGATGATGGACGACTTGCCCACGTTGGGCACGCCCACGACCATGGCCATGGTGCCGGCTGTGCGCTTGAACTGCGCGCCGCTGTGCCTGTTGCACCACTCGAGGATGCTCTGGATGCGCCTCCCCCTCGCCACGGACGCGAACAGGCACGCCGCGCCCTCCCGCGCGCACTGTGCCTCCACGCGCTGCTGCATGTTGGCGTTGGCCAGGTCGCTCTTGTTGAACACGACGAGCCGCGGCTTGCCCTTGGCCGCGAGCCGCTCCAGCTCCGGGTTGGCCGAGCTGAACGGGATGCGCGCGTCGCGCACCTCGATCAGCACGTCCACGGCGTCCAGCTGCGCCGCCATCTGCCGCCGCGCGACCGCCATGTGCCCCGGGAACCAGTTCACCTTGGCCGGGAACGGGAACGCCGACCGGAAGCGGCTCATGGTGGCGCCGTCGGTCAAGGCGTTCGATGAGGTCGGTTGATGCCAGTCGTGCCGCAATGATAGCTGCTGGTGATGGCCATCTATTGCTCGTCACCGCTTTTCCACCAATCGAATCGCTTTAAACTTATTTTTACCCAATGATACAACGTATTGAGTAGTATTTCCGTCCAATCACGTGTCGGAGCCGCGCCGCCAAAGATGTCGCCCAACCGGGCGAACGTGAAGGGCTTGCCGACGACGAAGAACTGGTCGCCCGGCTCGATCTGCAGCTCCGGCGACGGGTTGGTGAACACGCACGGGTGCGGCAGGATGAGCCCGCGCTCGGGCCGCCACAACCCCAGGCACGTGCAGCTGGTCAGGTCCAGGAACTTGCGGTAGCACTCGCCGTAGTGGAGCGAGATGAGCTCGTCGGGCGCCTCCACCTGGAACATGCGCCGCTCCCTGGACGAGCAGCAGCAGCGCAGCGCAAAGATCAGTAAGTGAGTCAATCGTGGACGGATTAGACTCTGAGAGAACGCACTCGGGGTCGCCCGGGTTGCCGTCGAGCAGCAGGAAGACGAAGGACGTGATCCAGGGCTTGCGGTAGCTCTCGCTCATGAGCGCATCCAGCAGGTTGTTCGAGTACACGCGGCCTGTCGTCGGCCACAGCCACAGACATGACATCAGTGCGCAGAACAATCAAGAGACACCTTTGAAGCGGACGAACGGCACGCACCGGAGGCGATGAACTCCTCGACGACGAGCGACGCGTCCATGTGGAAGTCGTCCTCGTCCAGGTGGCTCCAGAACGAGTCGCGGTGGTGGTGCTGGGTCATGCGCGCGGCCGAGCGGTACGAGTTCTCGCGCGATATGAGCGCCGGCAGGTCCAGCAGCTTGCTCGTGCGCCGCTCGTTGGCGACGGACGTGAGCAGCTTGACGTTGGACGACTTGGTCAGCTCCACCACGAGGTTCGGGATGCGCGTGCGCTGGCTGATCTCGACGATGTAGCGCACGGTCGTGATGGCGTCCGCGTCCACCATGTTGGGGTCCGCGTACTTGGTCTCGGTCGCGTGCGCGAGGATCAGCACGGACCGCGCCGAGTCGATGCGCGTCTTCTTGAGGTCGGCGAAGTTGACGGGCGAGCCGAGCACGAAATAGATGCGCGTGAAGCTCGTCAGCTTGCTGAACTCGAACTCGTCGATTACCGCGGGCGACAGGAACACGACGGCCGGCGGTCCCTCCTCCTCGTTCTGCATGGGCGCTTCCCGAATGGTCTTCAAGAACAGGAACGTGTCGGACGGGAAGCCGCAGACGACAATGTGCCCCGTGATGGCCTGGGGCACGCCAACGCTCGTGAACACGCCGTACGTGACGCCCATGGAGCCGTCGACCGCGTCGTACCGGTCCACGATTGAGTACAGCGCGACGAGGCTCTGCTGGATCGTGTCGACCTCGTTGCCCAGCGCCGGGCGGATCTTCTTGCGGGCTACCTCCCCCTCGTCCGCTGCGTCGGCTGCCCTGACTTTCCGCCGCGTGTTCTTCCGGTAGGACAAGATCTGCTCGGGAGGGATCTCGGCGATGCTCTCGACCTCGTGCAGCCCCTTGGCGATCGCGTACACCTTGCAGCACAGGTTCGGGTCGGCGGTCGCCCCCAGCTTGAAGTCCATGTCGACGAACTGCACGCCGTCCTCGGTGAGCATGGCGACGGGCACGATCCCCTTCTTCTCATACAGGAAGCGGCTCAGGTCGCCGTAGGTCAGGCCAGAGTACGTGCGCGGGATGTCGAGGAGGAAGATGCCGTGCATGACGCCGTGCAGGTACGGCTGCTGCCACAGGTACGGCGACATGTGCTGGTTGAGCTCGTCGTGGCTCTGCGAGAGCAGGTTGAGTAGCAGCGTCGGCAGCCCGCGCAGCTCGCAGCTGCGGCCCAGGAGCAGGTACTTCATCATGCCGAGCGTCACGACGTCGGTCGCGCCCATTTTCAGGAGCGTCGACGCGCGCACCGAGTTGATCACTTGCGAGTAAATGGGGCACGTCGCGTTCCCGCGGCGAAGCGCGATGGTGATGAGTGCGCTGCACTGGTCCGCGTGTTGAGGGTGGCGCGAGCGGCGGTTCACGAGCACGTAGCACGCGCTCACGCTCGCGATGACGGCGCGCTCGAGGTCCTCGTCGAGCAGCGGAGACCCGACAATGTACTGCGCGCGTCCTTCAAAGGCCTTGAGCATCTGCTTGATCTCGATCGAGGGCGGCGCCGCGTTCAAGATGACGGCCTTGACGTTCCAGTTGAGATTGCTCGTGTGGAAGAACTCGCTGAAAAAGATGGTAAGCATGTCGGCGTCGATGTGGCCCGTGATGATCACGTGCGGGTGCAGCTTGGCCTCGGTGAAGGACAACGAGTAATCGGTGTGCGACGCGATGATCTGCTGGATGCGGCTCAGGCGGATCGGCACGGCGATGAAGGTAAAGAGGATGATGAAGGCCGTCAGGGACTTGCCGCCGGACGTGACCGGGAAGATGTCGCCGTAGCCGAGCGTCGAGATGCTTACGACTACGAAGTACAGAAAGTTGAAGAACGGCAGGTCCTGGCATCCGCACGCCATCACGTCGCCCTGGCACTCCGAGTTCAAGTCGCACGCCTCGGCCGCCTGCAAGACGCCGGCGGTGATCACGACGATGCAGACCAACGTCAGGAGCGCGGCGACCACTTGACGCTGCAGAGAAGAGGTTGTGAACTCGAGAAACCGGAAGAGGCGCACGAAACGCAGCGGACGCAGTAGCCGCGAGATGAGCGGGACCACGCTCGACGTGCTGACAGCAAGCCGGCGGATCGCGATGTCGTCCATGTAGGTGGGGAGCAGCACCACGAAGTCGGCCATGGGGATCGGGCTCTTGACGAACGCGAGCCGGTCGAACGCGACGTACAAGCGAAACAGGTACCTGCGCGTGGGGAGAACGCGCCAGCGTCAGTGGGTACTACTGTAGTCTGTCCGAAGGCAGGCGAGTGTGATGGATGGACTGCGTACTCGATGGTGAAGATGGTGGTGATGGTCAGGTCGCCGTCTGCAGCAAGACGGGGACGTTAGCCGTGCGTCAGTCTCACCAACGACCACAAACCTCCACTAATACAGGGCAAACGCACCGACGACCCACTCGTCGTTGTTGCTCCTCACACGGCTCCAGTTGAGAATGACGTGCGCGAGCGCCTGGTAGACGCTGAGCAGCGCCAGCGCCGTGCCGAGGATGCGGCTGATGAGCGACGCCTCCTGGTTGCGCTGCAGCCACTCGCGCAGCGACTCGTCCTCCCTGCGAGCCACGAACAGCTCGAAGCGCGTGCTGGCCTGGCGCGTGATTCCCCCAAGCCCCGTCTTGCGACTGGTCATGTGGCGCACGTGCTTGGGCACCTTGCGCGCCCGCGAGCTCGCGGTGCTCGACGGCATGACGCTCCGCAGCGACGGCCCCGTCTTGCCTGGACCGATGCTGGGGACCCCTCCGCGGCGGTGCAACTGCTCCGCTGTCAACTGTCCTCCTGCCTTAGGGTCGAAACCCTAGAGCCCCGCCCTTGATGGTTGTAAGGAGACTGCAACGAGGCGGCGACGCGCTCCATACTCACCGCACTCCCTGACCTCCTCGCGTCGTTTCGACTAGGTCAGCTTAGCGTCCACCGTTGCTTGTGCTGTAGCATACAGCGTACGTTGTATTCAACGTCACTATATCAAATAATACTTGATTTAGTGACTTTTAGTGACATCGAATCAAGAAAATAGTGACACTTGCCGTTCTTCCCTCAACACGTGACCAAAGGCGTCGACGACGACGAAGATGCGGCGCGGGCAGTTCCGGCAGCCAGACGTGGTGGTGGCGCCCGCGCGGGACCAGCGGGCGCGCGCGCTGCGGGAGGCGCGGCGCTCGGGCTTCCTCAGCCTCCCGGCGCGCAGCCTGAGCGAGTTTCCGCCCGAGGCGTATCACCTGGAGGAGCACATGGAGAAGGCGAGTCGTCGCTGTTCATGATGAGGTGGAGGCTGTAGGACTGAGGCTGACGCTGCGTGCCACGTCGCAACAGGACGAGAAGCGCTGGGAGTGCGTGGACCTGGTCAAGGTGGACCTGAGCCACAACGCGATCGCCTCCATCTCGGACGAGATCGCGGCGCTGAGCACGGCCACGGTCTTCAAGATGCGCCAGAACGCGCTCACCTCGCTCCCCAACGGCTTCTTTGAGCTCACATCGCTCACCTACCTCGACTTGAGCAGGTGTATATCTACTAGAGGGATCCGCAGACCCAGCAGCACGTGTGGACTGACGCGTTTCCCGTGTTAATGTGATGTAATCGACGCAGCAACCAGCTCGAGGGCGACCTGCCGGACAGGTTCGGACTGCTGGTCAACCTGAAGGAGCTCTCGCTTGTTGGAAACCGTCTCGCGCGACTGCCGGAGACGTTGAGCTCGCTGACGCAGCTCGAGGTGCTGAGTATTGAGGAGAACGCGCTGACCAAGCTGCCCGAGCGGATCGGGAGCTTGAGCCGCCTCCACACGCTGACGGCGCACTCGAACCAGCTCGCAGCGCTCCCGCCGTCGTTCGGACAGCTGCGCAACATGCAGACGCTGGACCTGAAGAAGAACCGGCTGGAGACGACGTCCGACGCGCTCGCTGAGCTGCGCGCGCTGCGGTACCTGGACCTGCGCAACAACCGGCTCGTGGCGTTCCCGCTGTTACCAGCGAGCACGACGCTGGACCAGGTCTTCCTCGGGTACAATCTGCTTCCGAGCATCAACGAGGACTCGGTGCTGCGCATCAAGGACTCGGTCACGGTGTTTGAGATCCGCGACAACAAACTCTTGGCGCTGCCGGCCAAGCTGCCGTACCTCTACCGTCTCAAGACGCTGGACGTGGCCAACAACGATCTGTCCGACCTCCCGCCTGGACTGGGATACCTCAAGCACCTTCACCACATTGTGGTCGACGGCAACCCGCTCCGGACAATCCGCTGGTCCATCGTCAGTGCCGGCAGTGAGGCGCTCAAGAAGTACCTGCGCTCGCGCGGACCGCCGCCCGTGGGCGTTGACGTGATGGAGGAGGAGGTGGACGAGTTCGCTCTGCCTCAGCACGGGTATGAAGCGTCGGCACAGTCGGGCGACGGATCAGTCGGGTCGCCACACACGATCAAGATGTTCCGGGAAGCGGCGTCGTCGGGTACGCTGGACATGACGAGCTACGGCCTTCGTAGCGTCCCAGTCGAGCTGGACGCGAGCAACAACAACAGCTCATGGAACTTTGCCGCGACGCTGCTGCACTTGAACCTGTCTAAGAACGGACTGGAAGCGCTGCCGAGCGAAATTGGAGGGCTCCTCGCACTCAAGGCAAGTCATGCATGATTAGCTAGGACATGCACTGCTGGACTAACCGAGCGCCTTGTTATTTGTACCGAGCGCAGTCGCTGACCGTCGAGGAGAACTCCCTACGCTCGCTGGATCCGGCGATTGCGGCGCTGCCGTCGCTCCAGCTATTCCGTGTGCGAAAGAACCAGCTCACAGCGGCGAGCGTCGACCGATTCCTCGGCCCGTCCCCCGCTATCGGCCGGTCGCTAAAGGTACCGTTGAAGGCTAGTAGCGCGTCATAGCCATATCCCGACTGCTAACGTTCTTACCTTGGTGTTGCGCAGGAGCTGGACCTCCGCAACAACAGCTTGACGGAAATGCCCGCGACCATCAGCGGCCTGTACGAGCTCGAGACGCTGCTGCTCGCTTACAACCGGATCGAGGCGCTCGACGGGTTTGAGTGGTCGTCGCTGCGTGCCGTAAGCGTCGTGAGCGTATCGGACAACAAGCTGCGGTCCTTGGGGCGGATCTACGACGCCCCGAGCCTCGCGTCGCTCTCGTTCGACAACAACAACCTTCGGACGGTTCCCTGCGAGCTCGGGCTGTGTCCGAACCTGCGCGCCATCTACATGAACGGCAACCCGCAGAAAACGGTGCGCGGCGCCGTCATCGCCAAGGGCAGCCAGGAGATCCTGGCATACCTCAAGAACAAGCTGCCGCCGGGCACGGTTTTGTCTCCGCCATCGCCCGCGCCGCCCGCGCCTTCTCGGACTGAGCAGGTCGCGAAGCCATCGGCACCGGTTGGTAGGGCGGCAAGTGCAACGCCGCCGACAAGTCGACGGGCGCCGGTGGAGGAGCAGCAGACCACTACGCCCCGATTCGCGCGTGTGGCGTTGGTGAGCAAACCGGAAGCCACGACAGCGGCAGCCGCGTTCGAACAGCAACACGATGACGGCGGAGGAGACGGTAACGACGAGCTGTCGGTGCAGATCAAGCAGCGCGAGCGCGAGCTGGAGAGCTTCTCGCTGTCGGCGGCCAAGCGGTTCGCGATCAAGAAGGACCTGGCCATGCTGCGCGCCAAGCAGATCCGCCAGGAGCGCGCCAAAGTGGCGCGGCGGTGAGCTTCATCTCAAGTAGAGCGCTGACTGGAGTGCGTCGAACGAGGGGGATGGTTGTGATCTACACACCGGATTGCAGCCAGGAAATATCGAAAGCGACGACTTCGGCGTTGTGAAATGAGAAGCACGGGCGCCGCTGTACTCGATTCGGGTTACCTGTGCGCCGCATTCTCTCTCCGTACGACGGGGACACACACACACACGCAGCAAAAACTATTCACCTTTTGGAGAGCGAGAATGAGAGTGAAGAAACAAAATAAGCTTACCAAGTCCTCAATCACATGGTATTGGCGTAGCCAATCGTGGCGTTGGCCGGGTTGGCCGCCGAGGGCTGCTGCGCCTGCCGCCGCTTGTGGATGTAGCACTCGCCGACGAACCCGAGCAGGGCGACGACGCCGATGCCGATGCCGACGTACAGCCCGCCCGAAAGTCCCGCCGACGAGTCGCTCTCCTGCGCCGAGTAAGCCGACCCTGTGCCGGCGTCCGCGTCTGTAGCGGAGCTGTCTTGTGACCCGTCCGTTGAAGAGGAAGCTAAATCGTCTTCCTCGTCTGCGGCACTGTCGGAGCCAGCACCGACCGTAGCGGTGAACGCGGTGGCGGACACACCGCACTGTGACAGCGAGAACGTCACGTCTTCGCCCTCGAGGGAGCCGGTCAGCGGCGTCACCAGCTCCACCACCACCGTGCCGTTGGAGGTCGTGTTGACACTGGACACGTCGATGGTCGCGTCACTACTGCCAGTGCCGCTGCTGCTCGTATCGGCGTACGCGAGGCTCAGCTCCACCGACGTCGCTTCGCAGAACGTGTCGGTGGTGAGCACGATCTCCGTGCTGCCGACGTCGAGCCCGTCGGCGGCCGATATGGTGAAGTTGGCCGCAACCATGGAGCCGACGCTCAGGTAGTTGGACGACGTGCTGGTCGCGACCTGCACGCCGACAATCAGCGCCGTGGCGGTGCCTGACGACCCGTCACATGGCAGCGAGCTGGAGAGCGTCACATTGCCCGTGCACGTCTCCTGGTCGCATGAGACGTCGTCAATGTACAGGTCCTCCTGCAGCGGCGTCGTGCACGTCGTGTCGCTCGTCGACCCCTGGCAAAGCGAGGCGACGTTGCACTCCTTGACCAGCGACAACCGCGACGCCGAGACGGGGATCTTGGTCGCGCAGATCGAGACGCTACTTGAGCCTCCCACTAAGACGGCGCCCGCGACGTCCTGGAGCGTGGCGACCGTCACCACCTCGCTCTTGCCGCTGCCGGACGCGAGCTCGGCCGTCAGCGCGTTTACGCCCGACGACCCGTGGAGCGCGAGCGCCCAGTCCAGCCCGCGCTCGAACGTGACGGTCACGGCGCAGGCGTCGGACGTACACGCGTCGGCCGCCTGCAGCGAAGCGGCTGCGGGGAACGTCGCGTTCTCCGCGTCGCACGCCAGCGGGTACAGCGCGCCAAAGGAGATGGCGTCCGCGTCGACCGTGGACGCGTCGAAGTTGCAGAAGTTGAGCACCAGCGACGTCGCGCCGCCCGTGACCGTCGTCGCCGTGCCGTCCAGGATGCAGGCCTCACCCAAGCAGTCTGTGCAGGCCGCGGCGCCTGTGGCAGTAGCAGAACGACCACGTACACACGGCGTTAGTGGCGATCAGTGTACCGAACAGGGAAATTCAGCGCGGTGGACCAGCCAAAGGACGCACCGTGGGCGCCGCGCGCCGCCGCGAGGCTGAGTACCGCGACGAACAGCGCGCGCATGAGCGAGCAGGGTCTTCTGGGGCACTCGGGCGCCCGCATGTAACGCGGCAACGTGTCGGGACCGCGGGGTGCTTTCTCGTTAGCGTTGTGTCCCGCCGCTTTCCGGGCTTTGGCGTGTCTGTCTTTCCAATGTGGGTGGGAGGATGGCAGTGACTTGGGTTTTGTATACTGTAGCGTGGGTGGCTTGTTTGCGCCCGTTACCTCTGGTCGACTTTCGACCGACTTGTTTTTTGGTCCGCCTTCCTGCACAAAGTGTCCTGGATTCTTGTTGACTTGATGTTTGTATGGTTGATCAGCGGGAAACTCGTTGGCCTGGCTTTGTGCGAGGCGATTCCCAGAGCATCGTACTGTAGGGGAGTTGTACTTGGCAATTGTATTCGTTGTGTGAGAAAAATAATAAAAGCCTACCCCTTATCACACGCGACCCAGTTTGTGGGCCACTTTGGCCAGGAACACGGTCAGGGATAGGCTATTGAAGACAACGAAGGGGCATTCAGCTACTATTTCGTGGGTTATATTGTAGAAAACCCTACGTTTTAGACGTAATCGTTAGACTAATAGCAATTTTTGTGGGCATAAAGTACTGTATTTTACGAGCGCGAAGGAAAAAAAAAAAGATTTTTTTTTCTTTGGTTGTCGCCAAAAGTGAACGAACGACAGCATGACGCCGTGGCGCAGGCCGCCACAAGACGAGCCGCCCGGGCCGGCCACACACCACTCGCCTGGATTTGCACTCAGCTCTGCATCCACGCCGAAGGCTCCCTGCATTCTCCACGGGGACCGTCGATGTGCCTGTCGAACATGAATTTTGGGCAAGGTGCCAACCAACAGCTGCAGACGCACCACACAGTACATAGTGTGGTCCACCATGTGGGTCTGTTTTCAAAATTGCGATTTAGCCCTAAATCAGTATTATAGGAAAGGTTGCGCGAAGGTTGCGCAATCCACCTTATGAACTGCACTCACACCCCTCTACGATCAAACTGCAACAGCAAACCGAACAGGCAAGCAATTCCCATGATCCGCGAGGTCTGGACGGTCGATCTGGGCGCCGCCGTGGGCCCCTTCCGCCTCGGCGCGAGCGTCGCCGACGTGCTCCACGCGCTCAAGGTTCGCGCGCGCTCTCTTGCGGCTCTTTTTACGCCTTTTAGGCGTGCAGGGGCCGATTGAAACGGAGTTGAACGCGATTGACGTCGTCGAATCCACGTTCCCCCGTGCCAATGACGCCCGATAATGATCCAGAGCCGATTGCCCGTGCGGCCGTTCGAGATCGTTTACGATGCTGCCGAGCCGTACAAGCAGCCCGTCGAGATCAGCTCGCCCGAGGACGGGATGCGGGTGCGCTGGAGATCGGAATCCCCGAACGGGATCGACTGCAATAAGCTGTTAGCCCGACACTGACTTGGCTTCCTCGCTTGACCACGGCGTCACCGTTGCAGTTGACGTTCGACGCGGTGCAGCAGGTGCTGACGATGATCGAGTTCTACGAGGTGAACCGCGTGGCGCTCAAGTTTGGGCGTGTCGTGATCTTCGGCGGCGACATCTCGGCGACCTTCATGTCCATTTACAACGTAGGTGACGCCCCTTGTGTCGAGTGGTGTCGCCGGTGGCTAATTTGTTGCATTCCATGAGCGTGTTTAGCTGTTCGGCCCAACGTTTCCGGGGCATTACGACGCCAACGACAAGGTGCGGGCGATAGATTCGTAGTGTCAACGCACACCCCGCGTCTATATCAGAACTGTTCTGATGGCTTCCACGCGTTCAACGCATCAACCAGACGTACTACCTGAGCTACGACGGCGGGTGCGTCAAGTTTCCCATCCCAGACGAGTACGAGCACCTCTACCGCAGCGGCACGGAGCTGCCCATGGAGTTTCCCGTACGTGTTGAAAGCGAGATATCATCGACATGGGCCTTTGGCTGATCATTGGGGAAGTTGTTCTAACAAGTCTTTGATGTGTCGTCCTTGCGCCTCAAAACAGAATGGGCTGACACCGGCCGCGACCGGGCTGATGGTGTTCTCGGGCGATAATTACCGGTCTCCGCACACTCCACCGCCGACGAAAAAGTAAGCGGTCGTCATGAATGGTCTTTCCTCTGGTCTTGATCTGAACCGGCAGTCGTTGTGGCGTGGCAACCGCAGATTTTACTTTGAACCGGTGCACGTCGACGTCGCCGACGACCGCACGTCCATCGAGTTCACAGGACGCAAGCACCACATCGAGCTCGGGTGGTCCCCTCAGGTATTGTGTCGAGCTCTACACACAGAAGTTGGCACTGCTTCCAGTGAGTTCGAGCTCACTGGCGCACTTCCTGTGTTGCTGGCTCGCAGGAAGTGATCAGTGAAATTGGTCCGCCCGTGTCCGTCTTCCGCAAGTCGGAGGACCCGAACGACGGGTACCGCTCTCCCTTACTCCATTCCGTATTTGCCTACCCCAGAGACCATGCCTGACAGTCGAGTGGCGTGGATCTGGATTATGTTGCTCGTCGTCGCAGCACTTCCGTCGCAGGTGGGGTCGTGGGTGAGTATTTCCACAACTACCCGCACCTCGGGCTCGACATCCTGTACGACTCTCTTCACCGCGCGGCGAAGGTGATTCTCAAGACGAACGCACTCGGGTACGGTTCACTCTTCCGTTGCATGCCGTCTATGTCGTTGTCTCTTTGCTCGTTGCTGATTCCCAGCATCAAATTCTTGTCTAATCGGTAGCCACCCGGACTTTGGCGCCTACCACAAGTGCAACTTCCGCATGACCTTCCACAAGGCGGTGCTCCCGCAAAAGCCAGGCAACAAGCAGTCTCGCGCGCCGGAGATCACACCCCAGACCCCTGTACGTTTTGAGGATGATCTTGGTGACGGTACGGGTCCAATGTCGGCTTTGACTGAGCTCACGTGTGACTGTGGACGACAGTGGAAAGACGTTCGCCAACTGCTGGGCAGCAGCGCCGACCTGCGCCCCGTGGTGCACGACAGCGGGCTGGGACTGCACCCGTTCGGCTCGAGCCTGTGCTACTCGCCAACGCCCGGATGCATCTTTGAGGTCCTCAAGAACGGACACATCGCGAGCGTCACGCTCACGGCGGTCAAGAGCTGAAGCCAGACGAAGTGGAAGAAGCACGACGAAGACGAGTTCATTCTCCAAAACGTAACATTTCTAAATTGGTTGCATGGGTCGAGCGATCTGGAAGCACCGCTGCTTGTCCGTGGCCCAACGGACCGAGCACGAACAGCCTCGCCACTCGCTCCACGAATCTAGTTAGTTTACATGTGACTGAAGAGAGGAATGCACGGGTGCTCCAGGAAAGAAATCAAAGCCCGCGCCCTAAACGTAGTGACTGGGCCGAACCCTGAGAGCGTTCGCGATCGGCTCCGGATCGTGATCAATACCGGCGGTCTTGGTACCCGCCACGAGGCAGCGGAGGCTGGCCGGGGTTCGTGGGGTAGCCTCCTTGCGGCGGTCCCCGCGGAACAGGAGGGGCGGCCACTCCTTGCTGGTACGGTAGGTTCATCGGCTGCGGGGGAGGGGGATAGTGATGCGGTGCCGTGGTGTACGGGGCCTGCGGGGGCGGCGGAGGTGGCACGTACGGCGCGTGGTAAGCGGGCGGCGCTTGGTACGTAGGCGCGCCTGGTATCCCATGCGGCGGCGGCGGATGGTGATACATTGGCGCCTGGCTGTATTGCGCCGCCGGAGCGGATGCCGGGGGCGGAGGCGGAGGCACGTACCCACCAGGGGACGTGTACTTCGTGGGTCCATACGCCATAGGCGCTGCACGCGGCGGCTGACCGAACGCCACGGGACCCGTTGTGTACTTGGTCTGGCCTCCGTAAGGCTGGACTTGGAAGGCGACACCGCCAGAGTACGCGAAGGACTGTGTGCCGGGCTTGTAGTCCGCCACGTTGCCGATGGGCGCACGACTCGCCGCGCCCTGCGTGTAATTCGTTCTGCCCTGCGTCGGCTGTTGCTGCCCATTCGGCCGTGACGGAGTCGTCGATGCCGGAGCGCCGCCACGGTTGCGCTTGCGGTTCTGGCGCCTGGCCGCCGCCTCGGCCTCGTCGTCCGAGTAAACCGCCTCGTCGGTCTCTTCGTCGTACAGGTTGGACGCGTCCGTGCCCTTGTCCTTGATCTCCTCTGGCACAATGTACGTCGTGTGCTCGGTCGCGTAGAACACGCGCGCGTTCACGGCCGCGCCCTTGGGCATCTTGTCGGCCGTCTCGAAGCGCACCAGGTACATTGGCATGAGCACCGGACCAAACACCTCGTCGACGCACCCGAGCACCGTCCGGTCCTCCAGGCACAGCACGCTGCCTTCATCCAGGGGCTTGGTGTTCGGCAGCGACTTGATCGTGATCATGAGCCCGGGCACACTCAGGTTCAGGATCGACCCGCACTCGGCGATCGGGCAGTTCGCGGTCAGCTCCACCCCCGGCTCTCGAACGGGCAGGCTGGTAACCTCGTTGGGAGTCTTCAGCGGACCGGCGGCCTGCGCGTCCTCATTCTCCATCGCCGCTTCGATCTCTGCGCGCAGCTTCGCCGTGCTGTACTTTGAGTTCCCGCCGTCTTCGTCCGAGCTCGACTCGTCCCCGGAGCTCGCGCCGTCATCGGCCATCGGCTCGTTCTCCGACTCGCCGTCGCTGTCGTCGCTGTCGCTGCCCGCCTTTGCAGTACTGGCAGATCTTCCGTCGTGCGCAGGCGCCATGGAAGTGCCCGCAAACTGCGCGGCGACAGACTGGATCTCTAGGTCCGCGTACTTGGCGGCAACTTCCAGGTCCGAGAGCGGCGCGTCGACTAGCGCTGGCGGCATGTGGGAGTTCGTCAGGAGCACTGGAGGTGCCGGAGGAGGAGGAGGAGGCTGTGGGGCAGACGAAGGCGCGTCCGTCATGGTGGCGGTTCCAGCGGCGGCGGCGGCAGCAGCAGCAGATGCGTCGCTTGGGCGGTCGGTGTCGTCCATTTCGAATGGCTTGTTGTTGAGCCTCTGACGCCGCACCCACCCATGTTGGCAAGTGTAACCCTGTCAAGTGTAACCCGTACCTGAGGATACATAATTTACCGGTATCATATCGGTATCGAATGAAATCGGTACGTACCGGAGTACGGAAACTCACCGGTACTTTGCGGCTCTCGCTGGTATGGATAAGGGTCCGTTGACAGGGAGACTGCGCAAACCAATCCTTCCATTTGTTAAACGCGGAGCGGATCATGACAAACAGGGTGCAGCGACCGTGAATGCGAACGAGCACCAGTCCTTCCCTTCTCTTCTGCAGCGTCTGCGTCTTGCCTTCTTAGGGCTGGAGTACTGTACTGGACACCACACAAGCAGAAGACCACTCGGACGGCGAGGACGAATGTGCACCTTTGTCGAAGAACAATGGCTGCCGTAATTGGTCCCCTGACGTAAAAGCTTCGAGGTTACGCAATCCGCAGCATCAACCCGTCCCCTCCGGCATCATCGCTCCGTTTCGTCCAATCAACGTACCGCGTAGATTATGCACACGCCTCTAATTGGTGGAAAAATAGTGGGTTGGAGTGTCCTGTCCGACCAGAAAACCGGTATTATATCGGTCAATGCCGGTTTCTACTCGGTTTCTCCGCCCAACTTCCACCGCACAAGATGCGAATGGCGAACTTCCACTTTCGCTTTCGCCCCCTGGATCGCAAGCAGCTCTCCTCCTCTCCTCCTCCCTCTTCTTCTTCAAGCCTCAAGCAACGACCATGGCGTTCGACCTGCCCAAGCTCACGTACGACTACAACGCGCTGGAGCCCTTCGTGGACACCACCACCATGAACATCCACCACACCAAGCACCACCAGGCCTACGTCAACAACATCAACAACTTCATTGGCTCGGTACGTTTCAGTCCCTTCCGCTCGGTACCCGGCTGGAGGTAGCGTCGCCGCCTCACTAACACTGCAACGAATGCACGATAATACAGGAGAAGGGCGCTGCGCTCCAGGGCAAGTCGATCCTCGAGGTGGTCAAGTCGGCCACCGAGGCGCCCGTGCGCAACAACGGCGGCGGCCACTACAACCACTCGTAAGTCTCTCTCTCTCTCCTGCCTCTCTGTCTTCTGTTTCGTGGCATATGAGCCCACGCACACTTTTTACATGGACAATAGGCTGTTCTGGACGTGGATGGCGACGCCCGGCTCGACCAACACGGCCCCGCACGGCGCGCTCAAGGCCCGCATCGAGGCGGACTTCGGCTCGGTGGACCAGATGAAGGAGAAGTTCAACGCCGCGGCGTCCACGCGCTTCGGCTCGGGCTGGGCCTGGCTCGGCGTCAAGGCGGACGGCTCGCTCGCCATCACGTCGACGCCCAACCAGGACAACCCGCTCATGCCGCACGTGGAGGACCCGATGATCCCCATCCTCGGCCTCGACGTCTGGGAGCACGCGTACTACCTCAAGTACCAGAACCGCCGCCCCGAGTACATCTCGGCTTTCTGGAACGTGGCCAACTGGGACAAGGTCGTCGAGTACTACGACAACTTCGCCTCCAAGCAAAAGGCCGTCGAGATCTGAAGCCAGACGACTCCGGCCGACGCCGCGCGGTCGCTCCTCTAACGTGGCGCGACTTTCCAAGTGCCGGCCGGCTACTCGACTCAATCCTGCGCCCAGAGGCCGTCACGACCTCAGTGTGCTGATGCTGCGTCCGGGTCGCAGAGGGCTTTGAATGTGTGAACGTGCGGTACTCGTGCAGACTATCAAGAGAAAACAAGGTGAACCAGCCAATCGGTGTGGTTGTTGAACTCACACGTGTTTGTTGCTGCTGCCCGTCCCATAGTCTCCATGTCGCTCGCTCGTTCCCACAACGCCAACGGGCAACAAACCCTCTAACTGTCGGATGCTGTGGCGCCTGCTCAAAGCTGCCAGAGTGGAATTTGATCCCGACCGCGCGCTTTCGCCTTGCAACACCATCCACCGCCCCTTTCGACCGCGTCGACCAACAACTACTGCAGCAGCATGGCGTTCGAGCTGCCCAAGCTTCCGTACGCGTACGACGCGCTGGAGCCGTACGTGGACGCCGAGACGATGCACCTGCACCACACCAAGCACCAGCAGAAGTACCTCGACTTCCTCAACGCGTACATCGAGTCGGTAAGCCTGGTTGCATCATTGGATCACCATGCCGGGTGTGGTTACGTAGTGGTCATCTCACTGAGAGGGACTGGCACGACGCAGGACAAGGGCGCGTACCTCAAGGGCATGTCGGCCGTGCAGATCGTTCAGGCCGCGAGCGAGGGCCACGTGCGCAACAACGGCGGCGGCTACCACAACCATTCGTGCGGCTGGGCATTTACGTTGTGGTTAGGCCCCATGAGGTGAGTTCTGATCATGGACTTTGAGCGTAACGCGTAGGCTCTTCTGGACGTACATGGCGCGCCCGGGCTCGGCCAACACGAAGGCGCACGGCGCGCTGCAGCGCCGCATCGACACGGATTTCGGCTCGTTCGACCAGATGAAGCACCAGTTCACCGCCGCGGCGGCCGAGGTGTTCGGCTCGGGCTGGGCCTGGCTCGGAGTCAAGAAGGACGGCACGCTGGCCATCACGACGACGCCCAACCAGGACAACCCGCTGATGCCGAGTATGGCGACGGCGCACAACGTGGCGTACGAGCCCATGATCCCCATCTTCGGGCTCGACGTCTGGGAGCACGCGTACTATCTCAAGTACCAGAACCGCCGCGCCGAGTACATCTCGGCCTTCTGGAACGTGGCCAACTGGGACGTGGCCGTCGAGTATTACGACAAGTTCGCGTCCAAGCAGAAGCCCGTGGTGCTCGAGCACGCGGCGTCGATGGAAGCCGAGTGAAGCTGCCTCGAGGGCGGGGTGGCCAAGCTCCAAGCGAGGGTGGGGAGAGGGACGGAGTGGCATTGCATTTGATCATTGGGGGGGGGCTTGTGGCGCGGTGCCAAGGCACAAGTGGAGAGTCTAAGAGAGCACCCAGGCATAAAGGGGCAGACGCCAAACACTACGAGAAATATGAAGCTACCGCGTGGTTTAGTTGCCAATTTGCGTATTCTGTATGCCGCTTTCAGACGGCGTACCAGCCGTCAGGGGCAGTCGGACTTGTACTTGGGCAGTGTGGAGGTCAGCGGCGTCACCTGCAGCTCGCCCGCGTCGTTCCGACCTGCGTAGCCAAGATCACATTAGCTCCTCAACCGGCTGCATCGACTCGCTAGCTGGCGCGCTGTCGTAACTTACTCACGGCGACCACTTTGTGGTGGGCGTGCAGCGTCACGAAGGTGCTCGCGCGCTCGTCGGGCGACTCGTCCAGCTTGAGCCGAGTCATGTTGCCGTCTGCGAGGTCGACCCATGCCGTCCGAGCGCTGAGCTCTGCATACGTACAGCGTAACCATCAGTCCTCACCCTTTTGATCCCTGCCATCACGACCAGTCAGTCACCTTTGACGACGCGAGCAGCCGAGTTGATGACCTCGAGCTACCGCTCGAACACGCTCTGCTTGGCCACGGCAACCGCAAGCTGTCCGTCCGGGTCCTGCTCGGGCGTGAAGGCCGCCACAGTCTCAGGCCTCGCTGCCTTGCGGCTCGTCGACGCGCCGCTGGGAGGGCGCGACGCGCTGCCGCTCGCCGGGCGTGACGCGCCGCTGTGGTCGAGACGCAGACGCTCGGAGCGCCGACAAGTCGACGCCGCGGGCGGCCAGCAGCTTGTGGATCGCGTCCAGCTCGACGCCGAGCTGGACGCTCGTGTGCTTGCAGAAGTCGTCAATGTCTTTGAGGCAAGCAGCGCGTACGAAGCTCAGCAGCACGGCGTTGGCCACGTTGGCGCTGTACATCCGCTCGGGCGTCGCCTCTGCCCACGCACACCACAAGGTCAAAGCGCGGACGTCATTTGAGCCACCGGAAGGACGCGATCAGACACGGAAGGACTCCAGGAGGCACGCACCAAAGCCGTACTTGACGTGGAAGAAGGGCGCGAGCGGCGGCGTCGCCATCTTCGTCACCGTTCTCGACCGGGAGGTAAAGTTGCACTTGGTACTTGTATCGGAGATCGTCCGGGTCAGCTTGAAGCCGTACGCCTGCGTGACCTTTGGCGTCACGCAAGACACCAGCAGTCGATACTAAACTTGATTTATATCGTTTATTCATATTCTGTATTCTACAGGGCTTGAATTATCCACATGTGCACATAATAATCAAGAATTATGTATCAATATGTATTTCAACAGGTTATGCCGTGAAACATGTCCACTCTCACGCCGATATTGCCGCAATCATTGTCACCTGCACGTTCTTCGCTTGTCATTCTCGCACGTGTCGGCTTCGCTCTCACCGGCGATGGCTCTGCGTTCGCATCGCGTCGCGTGCTCTCCCGGGCGCATGAAGCTTGCGCGCTCTCCGCTGCTGGCGGGTCGCCGCGCGCTCTCCACGGGCGGCGGCGCTCCGTCCGTCGACGTGCCCAATGACCAGCGGCCAGTGGCGGCGCGGGACTTCTCCTTCAGCGGCAGCGGCTTCCTGCTGTCGTTTCACCTGGGTGTGGCGCACGAGCTGCAGCGCGCGGGCGCGATCCAACCGTCGTCCAGGTTCGCGGGCGCGTCGGGCGGCGCGATCGCGGCGCTGACGCTGGCGGCCGACGTGGAAGTGGAGCAGATCCATGCCGAGGCCAAACGCATGGCGGCGCTGTGCCGCGCCCAGGGCACGCTGTGGAAGCTCGAGGACCGGCTGCGCGACATCTTCGCGCAGAGGTTCTCGGGCGTCGCCGTCGACAAGCTCGAGCGGCGACTGACCATCGCCACGGAGAAGATGTGGCCCGCGCGACTCATGGTGCTGTCGGACCGCTTCGACTCGCTCGAGGACCTGGGCGACGCGCTCATCGCGTCCTGCTACATCCCCTTCTACCTGGCGCCGCGCGGCACGTCGCTCTTCCGCGGCGAGCACCACGTGGACGGCGGGCTGCTCACGCTCGTGCCCGAGATACCCGACTACGTCAAGGTCTGCGCCTTCCCGGCCACGACGCTGCGCCGGCCCGACTACGAGATCAGCCCGTCCATCGACCCGCAGTTCCCCTTCTCCGTCTTCCAGCTCTTCCGCTTCGCTCTCTTCCCGCCCGAGCCCAAAGTGCTGGACGAGCTGTTCGAGCTCGGCGCCAGGTGCGCGCGCCTCTGGGTTGAGCAGCAAAAGGAACGCAAGGACAGCGCCGAGGTGTAGACTGCAGCTCTAACGGCGTCGAATGACCATATTACTCTCTCAACAACAGCAGGGTCAGCGTTGGCGTCGAACGCACGCTGAGGCTCATATTTATTGGGGTTTCCGTAGGCTTCCCGTGTAAAAAGGCTCTTGTTCCTGCTTTTCGTCGACTGCAAACGCTCACTCGACCGCTCCGGCGTCCTCGTCGTCGGACGAGCTGCTGGACGACGACGAAGGCGACGAACTGGACGAGGAGGTCGAAGACGACGAGGAAGAAGAGGACGACGAGCTCTCGTTGCCGTCGTCGTCGCTCGACGAGCTGCTCGAGCCGCTGGCGCTCGCCTTGCCGTCAATCTCCCCGTTCGGACGCGCGTCAGGTGAGGTCTTGGGCGTCTTGGAGGCTGCACCCGCCTCCGTCTTTTGACTCCGAGATCGCGCCGAGCTCCCTGACTTATTGGGCTTTGAAGTGGTTGCAGCGCTAGCTGTCGTTGCTGTTGTCGCTGAAGCCGAAGCGGCGGGAACTGCGGCCGCGGCCTCGCTATTCACCGCCCCGTGCGTCTTGCTGGTACCCACCACTGCGTCCGTCTTCTTGGCTGGTCTTCTGGGAGGCGCCTTCTTGCTGGGAGTATTCGTACTGTTGCTCAACCCACTGACGGTACTGGTACTACTGGCTGCTGACGGGGCTGACACGGACGAGTCAGGCTTCTTCCGGCTGCTGCGCTTCCTCGCTGGCTGGTCGCTGGAGCGAACGAACCCGCCCATGATACCCGAGCGAGACGTCTCTGCTGCTTTCGACAGCACTTCCATCATCTTGAGCTTCTTCTCGGGCGGCTGTAAGGCTTCCAGCGCTCTACGCATTGACAGTGAGGACAGACAAGGCCGCTGAGTTAGTTCCAACGCCAGCCAGAAAACACAAACAATGGCTGCCTTATGTACGTACGCCTCTTCTTTCCTTCGCTTCTCGTCTTGCTGCCGCGCTCGCTCGGCCGACTGACGCACCTTTGCCAGTTGAGCGCGCTCCCAATCGTCCATGGCCTTGTCCACGAGCGGGAACCGCTGCGGATTAATCTGCAAGGTTAGCCGTGCGTCAGTGATCACGCTGGAAACCTCGTCACCGACGCCGCCATCGACTTACCAATAGGTTATTGCAATAAATATACTGCTCGGGGGTCTTGCCAAACGCGCAGCTGTCGGTGAACAGCGACGGCAGCTTGGCGATGTACGCGGGGTACGGGTACTCGACGACGTCCGTCGGCTCCTCCATCAGCACGTCCACGAACCCCTTCGCGCGCTCCTCCTGCGCGTCCTGGTACAAGACGGCCTCCACGTCGTCTTCAAACACGTCCGACGCCTCCGAGTAGTCGCTGTCCGCCATCTCGTCCCCTACGCACCGCGCCAGCTCCTCGTCTTCCTCGAGCGCGCTGTCGAGTGCCACGGACGACGCGTAGCTCCCGTCGTCGTCCGTGTCTGCTGGTTGCGGCTTTGCGCCCTTCTTCTCCGGCCGGCGCTTCGATGCAGCGGCAGGCTTTCGTCGAGGCGCCGCCGTTGAATTACTTGCCGCAGGCTTCTTGGACGGAGCGCGCGCCTTGGCCGCCGCCGTTTTCTTGGTGCCTGCTCCTCCCGCCGCTTTGCTCTTCGCCGGAGGCTTCCGCGCCGGCGCTTTCTTCTTCTTGGCAGCGACGGGCGGTTCCGGTTCCGCCGCGTCCGCCGGCTTCTTCTCCTTGATAGCCGCTCGTGATTTGCTCCGTGACGCTCGAACGTTGGCGGCAACGGGTGGAGGGGGAGATGGAGGCGGCGGCGGAGGGGAAAGCGGCGGTGGTGGCGATGAGGGAGGCGGGGGAGGCGGCGGGTAGCCCTTGAGCTTGCGCGCCGGCTTCTTGCGCTTCAGCGGCGCGTCGTCCTCGTCGCTCGAGCCGCGCTCCAGCCCCGAGACGCTCTCGTTACTGCTGTCACTGTCGCTGCTGACGCCCGAGCTACCGCTGCTGCTGCTGGAGCTGCTGCTGGAGCTGCTGGAGCTGCTCGTGAGCATGCCCACGGCCTCCAGCGGGGACAGCAGCGAGTCCATCGCCGTCTGCGCCCTCTTTCTCGTCCGATTCGATCACAAAGAGATCAGAGGAGACGCCCAGGCCACCAATTGTCGATGCGCGTCCTCTCGGCGCTCAGAGCGGCCTCGTTGCCTCGGTAATAGGCGCGTTAGTGACGCTCTCGTCGCGCCCGATCGCCCTCCCCAAGTACCTGCGTCGGGGCCGTCGTTTTTTGCGTTTCGCCCCTCGCGAAAAACAACAGGCGCTCACTATGGTGTAAATGGTGTGGCGCACATGAACAGCTACGTTCCAGAACAAATGAATATAGAACAGTACAAACTGGACTCTGAACCAAAATAAGTGGTGCATTCGTTGTGCGGTCTACAATGCTGTACGATACAGCACAGAGCGTCTAACGAGCATCAATCCTCTGCAACGTCCATCACGCGTCCAGACTCTTGTCGTTGTTGCTGCTGCTGCTGTTGCTGCTACTGCTGCTACCATAGCCGGCCAGGCCGAGCACGTGGTGGTTCTGACGGGCCCACATCTCCGAGTACTTGCCCGCGGGTTCGCCCAGGAGCTGCTCGTGCGTGCCGTGCTCCACCACGCGGCCCTTGTCGAACACGATGATCTCGTCGGCGTCCTGGATCGTCGACAGTCGGTGCGCAATGATAAGCGACGTGCGGTCCTGCCCGATCTCGCGGAACTCGCGCACGATCTCCGACTCGGTCTCCGAGTCCAGCGCGCTTGTCGCCTCGTCGAACAGCAAGATTGGCGCGTCCTTGAGCATGGCGCGAGCAATGGCGACGCGCTGCTTCTCGCCGCCCGACAGCTTCAGGCCGCGCTCGCCCACCATCGTGTTGTATCCGTCCGGGAAGCTCACGATGGACCGGTGGATCTGCGAGACGCGGGCGGCGTCCAGCACCTCCTGCTCCGTCGCGTCCAGCCGGCCATAGTTGATGTTGTAAAAGATCGTGTCGTTAAACAGCACCGTGTCCTGCGGCACGATGGCGATCGCCTGGCGCAGATCGTCCAGACTCAGCTCACGAATGTCCTTGCCGTCAATCAGGATGGTGCCGGCCTGCGCGTCGTAGAACCGGTACAGCAGACGCAGCACTGTCGACTTGCCGGATCCGCTGGTGCCGACGATGGCGACCCGCTTGCCCGGCTCAATCTTGAACGACGTGCCCTTGAGGATCGGGTACTCCGAACGGTAACCGAACTCGACATCGCGGAACTCGATCGACTTGGGCGCCTTGCCCGTCAGGCGCAGCGCGTTCTTCGGCTGCGAGATGTTGGGCGTCACGCCTCCGAGCTTGAACATGGCCTCCATGTCCGTGACCGACTGACGGACTTCGCGGTACAGACTGCCGATGAAGTTGAGCGGGATCGAGAGCTGGAACAGCAAACCGTTGACCAGCACCAAGTCACCAACAGTGAGCGTGCCGGCAGCAATGCCCTGGCTAGCCATGTACATGATGGCGGT
The DNA here is from genome assembly GCA_023338115.1 of Phytopythium boreale. Classification (NCBI taxonomy): domain Eukaryota; phylum Oomycota; class Peronosporomycetes; order Pythiales; family Pythiaceae; genus Phytopythium; species Phytopythium boreale. Next base: position 106,196 of record JAADYG010000017.1, read on the forward strand.
CAATCCGACGCTGAAGATACCGTTCTGACCGGCGTTGAGCAGAGACAGCGACGTCTGTGTCTTCAGCGCCGCCTTCTGGTACCCCAGGAGCGACTCGTCGTAGCGCGTAGCCTCGTGCCCTTCGTTGTTGAAGTACTTGACGGTCTCATAGTTCATGAGCGAGTCAATGACCTTGGCGCCGGCCTCGTTCTCCAACTTGTTCATCTGGCGACGGATCTCGTCGCGCCACTGGGTGACGACCACAGTGAAGGTCGTGTAAGCCGCGAGCGTTCCGATCGTGACCCCCGCGAACTGCATGCCGTACGTCTGGGCCATGATAGAGGTCACAAGTCCAATCTCCAGAGCGGTCGGTACCACTCGGAACGCCATGGCGCGCAGCACAAAGTCGATGGAGCGAGAGCCGCGGTCGATGACGCGTGAGAGCGCGCCTGTTTGCCTCTCCAGGTGGAACTTGAGGTCCAAGTCGTGCAAGTGCTTGAAAACGCGTACGGCCACCTTACGAATGGTCTTCTGCGCGACCGTCGCAAAGACGGCGTTCGAGAGCTCCGTGGACGCGCTGGCCGTGAAGCGCGCGATACCATAGCCGAGCACGAGCGCGAGCGGCACGGTCACCTCGGGCGACTGCGCCAACGTATTGGCGGCCACGCCCATGGTGTCTACGAGCTCCTTGAAGATGAATGGCACCTGGATCGTGAGCGCCTTGGAGGCCACCACGAGGCCCGCCGACATGAGCACGCGCTGCTTGATCTCCTTGGCCTCCGCGGTCTGGTCCTTGGGCCAGAGATGGCCCAGCAGGAACGTCAGGATCTCCTTGGACGTGTCTTTCGGAGGCACAGCCACGCCGTTCGCCACTGCAGACGAAACCGCCGGCTGCTTGTCCTTCTCCTTCTCGTTGCTGCTCGTTGCAAACGTCATGGCGCGGTCCAGCACCGACTGCCGGAAGCGCGGGAAGCGGCCAGCGCCATAGCGGTTGCGTGGCTGGAGCGGCGCCGCCGCGAGCCTCACGCCGCGCAGCAGCACGCTCCGCCCATGTAGCAGCGTCATCTTTCAGTCGTCGCGCCCTGACGAACGGCCTAGCGACAGGAAGAGAGCCCAAGCAGAGGCGAAGCGAGGCGTCACCTTGTTGCTAGCAATCGTAATCGCGCAGTGCGTTGGGCGCCGCTCGTTTGACAGTGGCCCACTCTCAGTGGGTGGTACGTAAGGTTGCGTGAAGGTCGCGCGAAGAATGACGGAAATGATTGCGTAACAATCAAGTGGGTTATGATTGGTTAGAATATACTGATCCGCACACTCTAATTGGCTGTAACCCACGTGTCAACTGGCGGATCAAAAGGCTGCGATAGTATATGTCACACATTTCGCATTCCCAAGCACCACGCACTCCATGAGTAACGATCGCTTCGCGCCTCCGCTTTGACGTGTTTCTACGTTGAAATCTTCCAGCAATCAATGGAGCATGCACTCATTGCGTCGCTGGGTCAACGCGAAGCTTGCGCTGTTCGTCCTTCATTGCGAGCGGGAAGACGCCCTCGGACGCGAAGATGGCTTCGTCGTCGCTGCAATGGGCGAACGGGACGGCGTCGCTGGTGTTTGAGCCATCTCCACTGCTGGCCGTCGAGGCGTCGCAAAAGGGCGTGCCGTGTGCGAAGAACTCGCACGCTTCCGAGTCGATCCGCTCGAGCAGCCATTGCGGGACGGACGTGATCCCAGTCGACTGAATGCTGAAGAACGCCAAGTGCTCCGTCATGTCGAGGCTCTCGGGGATGCGGCTGAGCAGCGGGTTCGAGTCCAAGTACACGTACATCCACGGGAGCTCCTTCGGCAGGTCGTTAGGAATGCTTGATATGTTGTTGCCCACCAGCGAGAAGTCAGTGAGCGCCATTCGCCCGGCCGCGCGAGGAAACTCTTGCAGCTCGCAGTGCTCGATGAACAGCATAGACACACCGGGCCACTTGGTATCCAGGTCGCTCGGTAGGCCTGGGCCGAGGTCAGACGCAACGAACTCGACATCAATCACGCTGGGCGCGAGGTCATTCGTCAATCCGTCGGGTATCCCGCCGCGAAGCGTCGAGCGAACGATGAACACTGCACCAACTCGCGGGAGATACGGGGCTGAGAGGGACGCATCGCTTGACCACCGGACGACTGTCGAGTTGTAGATCTCGAGCTGGAGCAAGTTCGGAAATGAGCGGATGGCTGGCGGCACGGCCAGCGCGGGACAGTGCGTGATGATGAGCGAGTTGAGCGTGCGGCGGTCGAGGCTGGTGAGGATGGCGTCCATTTCCGCTGCTTCTCCGTCGATCCCGTACTCGTAGCATTTGATTTCCAGCACGGAGCAGCCGCAGTGTGTCGTGAACCACGGGTGCATTTGCAGTCGGCACCCTGGAACGCAGTCACTAAGACTGCTGAGCCAGAATCGAGACGCGACGAGCGACGTGGTCAGCACGAAGAGGCCGAGAAGCGGCATCAGTACGTATACCGTCTTGGTCAAGAGCTCACGCCACGACCGCGACTGGCGCACTTCCACCAATGGAGTAGCTGTGATTCCGTCTGGCGTTCGTCCCAATTGTGGTAGTGATTGCGGTAGAATTGCTGTCTGAGGGCTGGACGAGTGCTTGTACCTGTTAGTTGCCTCCGACGGTACTTGCATCGGCACGATCGGCTGGATCCTGGCCGATGAGGACGTTGCCATCATCGTGTCGATGTCGTGTTGCAGCAGGAGTTTGATATTGCGGAGCCCCGAGAGCATGTTCAAGTACGGCAGCGTAGTCGTGACGGCGTCCAGCCAGGAGCTCATGAAGAACTGGTCGCACTCGAGCATCGCTTTGATGATGGCCGTGTCCGAGTACGAAAACTCGTACGAGAGCTGGTAGTTGTTGCGCACGAACAGCGTGAAGTACTGGTAGATGATCTTGCCCGGCAGGATGAACCCCCACGTAAAGTCGAGCGCGAGGTCGACGGCCGTGCAGATAAAGCGGCGCCAGCCCACCTCCTTCTTCAGCATCATATGCACCAGCATGTTGGAGATAGTGTTGAGGAAGATCAGCGCCGCGAAGACCTGATTCACCCAAACGCTGCTGATGAGCAGGCTCGAACTGTGGGCCTGCACGGTTTGCGACGCGATCTCAGCCACTTCCCGGAGCAGCAGCACATCGTCAAACCACCCGCCGCGCACACTGATCGCTCGAGATAGGCCGCTCACGAAGCTCGAGCACGGTATCCTCAACCGCCTCGTCCATGTTGTCTTCCGAGTACGCTCGAGCTGTGTCCCAGTCTTCTTGATTTTGTCGAACGCCATGTGACGGTAGTAGATCGAGTAGAAGGCCATTTGCCAGGCGCTGTAGAAGTCCATGGCGCTAATCGCGGCGTAGAGCGTGACCAGGACCTTGTGGTTCTCCTGAGGCATCATCTGGAGCAGCTCGACGTAATACGTCATGGACGGCTTCGACATGTAGTGGTAGAGGTACGACAGCGCCAAGGCATAGCCCGCGTTGAAGAGGTGGAAGAAGAGCACGACGCTCCATCCGAACTGTACCGTGCGCCGGCTGAGACGCAGCGTGAGCTGGGCCGCCGTACGCGCTAAGGCGATCTCTTCGACGATGGTCTTGGCGCGCGCGCGGATCGTTTGCTCGGTTTGATTGGCCAGCTGAGAGAGCGGATCCGGGCGGATACTCCCCGGCATGGCGTGGTTGTTGGAAGCAGCACAGCGCCGCCACCCGCTTCCCAATGCTGGAGCATTTAGATAGCTGCTGCGCGGTAGTGAACGCAGCAAGCGGGCTATAAGTGAAATCGTGCGATGCTGCTGGCCATTTCCAGCGGAGAAGATGCCAAAATAGCTCTATCAGTGGAGTGGAACAATCCTCCAAGGCACAGTTCGCACGCTCCCCGAGATCGGATATCTCGCACGAGCTTGCTCGCATGAGGTGGAGTCGTGATCTGGTGCAGGTCGTGGGGCGCTGGATCATCCCAGACAGTTATTTTTGTACGGCGCGCGTTCTAATGCCTTGGGCTTCATGTTCTCATTGTGCAACGTCATGCTGGTCATTAATCAGACGGGAGGCTCGTTTGAATCACGACTCGCCTTGTAATCAGCCCGCGGGTACGACAATCTGTGCGGAGGCGCAGTTCAGCGCGCTCCATTTCGAGACGCTTGTATTTGTGATGGGGCTACTTTCATGCGACGCCGAGCGCGCAATCGCACATCAACGTCCCATGTTGAGGATGGCTCACTCTATCGTTCGAGCTTCTGTAGCCAACACTGCGTTGCTCCTCCGTCCCTCGATGAGGCCACGAATGACACCTTCAAGCTCCAGCATTCCCACTTCTCCACCCTCCCTCCGACCAGCCCTAGCTCTCTACCAAGTCCGCGATCATGAAGCTGTCGCTCAAGCTACTCACCTTTGGCAGCGCTCTCTTCGCGTCGCTTCAAGCTCTCGCGTCTCGCGGCGAGTACGCGGCATCCAGCTCGCTCAACGTCATGAGCTTCAATCTGCGCACGACTATCGCGAACGACCCGTGTCCGTACGGGTGCTGGGATCTCCGTAAGGAGCGGACGCGCCAAATGCTTGCTGTCTACCAGCCTGACCTCATCGGCACGCAGGAAGGCGCGCCCGACCAAATCTCCTTCTTCGAGCAGCAGCTCGGCTACAGCAGCGTCGGCGAGTGCGCCGGCGGCGAATGCCAGTGGAACGAGCGCAACAGCATCTTCTACAATCCCGAGCGGCTAGAGCTGCTGGCTTCCAACACCTACGCGCTGGTACGTAGCGACGATTGATGCGAGGTGTGTCAACGACCACGAGTGAGGGCTAACTGCTGCCAATGCTGCTGTTCTATAGAGCGGCACGCCCAACGATCTCCGCGCCAACACGTGGAACCTCGAGTACTTGCGCGCGGCGGTGATCGCGCGGTTCCGAGACCGCGTCGCCGGGCGGACGCTGTGCATGCTCAACACGCACTACGACATCAACCGCGGCCAGCTCGAGTCGTCCGAGCTCGTGGCCAGACTCCTGCATGAGACCTGCCAGCTGGACGACTCGGTCTTCATGACGGGCGACCTGAACGCACCGCCCGAGAGCGCGGCCATCCGCTATTTGGTCAGTGCGGGCCCTCTCTTTGGCCAGTACACGCCGATCCCCCTCTACGAGACCCTGAAAGTGGCGGGTGCGGGCGGACCCACGTGGATCGGAGGGTCGTTCGGCAACCAGGTGACGGGCAACAAGATCGACTACATTTTCAGTCGGCGCGACGGCTTCACGTGCCTCCAGCGCGGCAAGGTCATCACCGACACCTTCGACGGGTACTCGTGCTCGGACCACGCCGTCGTGCAGTCCAGCTTCTGCCTTGGCACCGGCTGCGCCAACTGCCTGACATGAAATGCAGAGAGGCGGATTGGAGTGAAGAGGATACTTCACCAGATAGGCAAATAGAACGTACTTGACGCTTAGGCAGCATGGGATTCATACATTCACCCAGAACGACGCAGACTCGGGACCTTGCTGGTTGAATGACGATACGGTAAACCAGCAAAGACTGCGACGAGTGACTGGCGGGAGACGGTGGGTGTCGTAGCTGGATGGGTAAAGTGCGGTGCAAAATTATAAACCACCCCGATTTTTTTCGATTTCTCGCCAACCACAACTCAGAATTCGACCGCGTTTGGATATGATTCGTAGAAAAGCACGACGAATCGTGTGGTTTTTGTTTCGCTTCAAAAAGCA
>JAADYG010000170.1:0-49636 GCA_023338115.1 Phytopythium boreale
TACCAGCAGGTTTGAACGATCGACTTGGGCAGGTAAATAGTTTATTTTCGTAAACAGCTCATTTTTTAAGTTATTTTGTAGAAAATGTATATTTAGAATGCTTGGTATTCGCTGAAGCCGAATATGAAATCAAAATCATGCGAAACCGCGTTTAAGACTGTCGTTTTGCATCAATAGGAATCGAGGTTTTTCAGAGTGATTAGTTGAAATCCCCATCAGTGAAGCCACATGTTAGCCAATCACAGCATCCTAAAAATTAAGGATATAATTATGGTAGGAATTAATCAAAATGTCCTTGGTGAGAGTTAACAAAACGACAGTACAAACGCAATGGCAACCACTATTCCACGGTCAACCACTTCACTCTCGCATGGAATGGAGAGTGTGGAGACGACGAACGATAGAAGCGGCTGCGAATGCGCGGCAGCTTGTAGTCGTTGTGGCCAAGGTGTTCTATTACCTTGGCCACAACTCCCTGTAGAGTCACAAACACTTTTCTACTGTATCTGATGGAACACGCTCATACGAGCGAACTACCGAGTCTACAAGCTTCTCTAGTGTAAACGAACTCTCCTGATACTGGATGCTCTGGATGGAATGGAACAGACCAAGATCCAGCACATTTAAGTCGGGAGATTGGGGTGGTTGGCAAACCACCCGAATCTTCCAACCGCCTTGCTTCCCGGCAGCCGCGACGACTGGGTTGCCTTCCAAGATGTGTGGGCAAGCATTGTCCTGCTGCACGTAGATCGGCCTTGACTTTTTCCCTAAATCATCATACAATTATTTAGAATTAAACCGTTATTGCGATGAAATTAATATTGCACATACCAGGCCATCGCGCACGAATGGCGGGGAACACCTTCTCCGTGAGGAACTGCAAGTAGACGGCTCTCGTCATGTTGATGCAGCGGACGATTGGTGTACCAGCTGGTCGGTCCTTGGACCTTCGCAGAGCGACAGCCTTCTCGACGATTGGCCAGATGCCAATTTTGCCGTCGAAATGGCAACGGCGAGTAGCGTCGTAGCGTAGTCTTGCCACAGCAACCAAGAACATTACCTTTCCGATATACCGCTTGCTAGGCGATGTACAGTATGGGTCTGCCTCGTTGTGCGTGAGATAAAATGTATCAGTCGCCCGGTACAGGTTGAACCATTTTTCATCAATGTGAACTCGATCGTACATGTGATGAACCAAGTACAATCGGCGACCTAACGATAAACATAAATAAATTAGTTTGGAACTCAATAAATTAAATCAATTATTGGTTTTACATACCAATCGGTCGCTCAACACAAGAAAACGCGGACGCGAGCCTCCGGTACTTGTGTCCCTCACTCAGGAGCGGCTTCACCCTCGACTTGGTCCTGCGGATGAGCTTGCGCTTCAGCAAGCTCCAGATCGTCGACGTCGGGATGCCCGTGGCCGAGGAAAGCGCGCGCATCGTCTTCCTCTTCTGGGGCGGGACCGCCTCAATCCGAGCGACTCGCTCGACGACGCTCGGGCTGGCGGCATGCAAGGGGGGCCTGCCGCGTCGTGGAGCAGGCGCAACGTCGTCTCGGCTGCGCCACACCTTGCGCACGTGTTGGCGCAGCACTCGAACCGCCTCGTTGCCTCCGCGATCGCCCCGTACGCCAGCTTGTTGTTGGCGAACCTCCCCGCCAAGAAAAGAAGGATGTCGCGCCGCGTCTTGGCGGGGAGGTCGCGCTTCTGGGGTGGGCGGGGCATGGGCGGGCGGTCTCGGTGAGATACGGCCGGCTGAGCCTGTGCGCAGGAGTACAGTCTTCCCTCTGTTTCCTACGAAGGTGGTACTTATAAAAAAATCAAAGGTTCTATATTTTCATTCAGGTAAACTTATTTATGTAAACAGCTTGACTTTCATTGACATCGATATAGTATTTCAAAGGGTATGATAAGATTATAGACGTAGAAAACAGAGGGAAGACTGTAGAACGATAAGTGAGCAAAAAACAAAAGCTTGCGCGCTTGCCAGGACGGATTGACGTTACCTTGCCTCGTGGCCCCGCTGCATCCGTCGTGAAAAATACTGGGTTTCGATATAGAGCTACGTGTCCATCCGTTCATTAGCAGGAGCCCAGCACATTTTGTTAAAACCGACGGCAGAGCTGTGAATGAAATTCTACCAATCAGAAAGCATGAGGTTATTTTGTGAAAACCAAAGGCTTCATTTTTTTTCTGAACAGAGGAAGTAGATGAAAGCTTTGGCTTGGCGCTTCTGACGCGCCTAACCAGAGAGCGTAACTGGGGTACAGTGTACCCGTTCCAAGCGAAGAAATGCGCCTAATTTTTGTTGACGCACGGTCCTGAAATACGGTTACCCGGTGGGACCTCTTCGGGTTCTGTAACCGCGCCCTCTGACGCCCTTCATACAAAGTCCAAGTTATGAGGGACGTACGTCCCTTTTTTATATGGCGCAACGATTGTCCTGGGCCAGGAAAAAACCTAAAGTTCAAGGCTAAAAAGAGTAAACACTGTGTAACTACACTATACTAGGACAATTGGTCCTAGTTTGGGCTGTTGTCAAGGGATCCGGCCCAAATCCCCCCTAGGTGCGCACGTCAATTCCATTTGAAGAAGCACGCGCTCAGCCGGTGGGAACGGGAGGGAGGAGAACACTCGACAAGCGGCGGGAAGGCGAAGACCACGACGCGTTTCTCTACTTTCAGTAGGAGGCCTCCGCTCGACGACCTACACATTGCGACTGCTCTGGCCGGCCAAGCAGATCGCACGACCTCCCGAGAAGCAGAAACAACCAACGGAGCGGCGATGGCGCGGTCGATCCCCAAGCCGCACCCGCTGCTGGACGGGCTGCTCGTGACGCTGCTCTTCCTCGAGATGGGCGTGATCGTGCACACGCTGTGGGACGACCAGCAGATGCTGGCGATCCTCGCGGGCATGATCGTCGTGGTGGCGATCGCTGTCAAGGCGACCAAGACGTGCTTCGCGATCGGCGGCGGGTGGTTCTCGCGCACGTTCCTGCAGCACCTGGGCGACCCGCTCAAGAAGGCCGTCACGATGAAGAAGTGGTGCGATCAGTCCTGGCAGCTGGCCATCCACATCTCCATGACGATCTTTGAGCTCGTCGTGCTGCAGGACGAGATGTGGTGGCAGGACACCACCACATGTAAGCCCACGTTCTGTAGCGTGCCACGAGGTCGGACGGTTCGTTAATGGTTTGTGTACAATGTCGATGGCGCAGGCTGGAACCAGGGAACGCGCACGGGCGTTTTCCCGGAGCAGAGGTTCCTCACCAAGCTGCTCTACATTACGCAACTGGTGAGGTTTTGCGTTCGAGACCGCAGGAGCTACAATGGCCTGAGTAACTCATGGATTCTCTTTGCTCCGGTGTTTGCTAGGCGATCTGGATCTACACGGCGTTCTCGTGCAAGTTCGTGGAGGAGATCCGCAAGGACTACCTGGTCATGATGACTCACCACGTGGTCACGATCGCGCTGGTGACGTGGTCGTACCGCGTGGGCTTCCTGCCCGTCGGCGTGATCGTGCTCATCCTCCACGACTTCACGGACATCCCGCTTGACATGCTCAAGATGGCCAACTACCTCAAGATGGAGGGCGCTCCGGGCCTGTTCGCCAGCGAGATCGCGTTCGTCGTCACGATCGTCAACTGGATCTACTTCCGCATCTACCTGTACCCGACCAAGCTGCTGTACACGGCCGCGGTCGAGAACCGCGAGGCCAGTATGACGTTGGAGGACGCGCACGACTGGACCAACCTGTTCCCGGACCCGGGCCCGCCGTCGTGGCTGCTCTTCAACGTGCTGCTCACGACGCTGTACTTCTTGCACATTTGGTGGGGCTTCCTGCTGCTGCGCGTGCTCTTCGGCGTGCTCACTAAGGGCGCCCACGAGACGGGCAAGGAGGAGTACGAGGGCACGTCGTCCGACTCGGACAACGAGGGCCTCAAGGAGGATTAGACGGCAGCGGGAAGATAACAAGCGGTCATACATGAAAAGAGTATGTGCAGCTGATGCGCTACCGGTAGCGCTCAGTGGATCTGGTGTTGCCGATGTTGCTGTTGGTTGGTTGACAACATGGCTACACTGTTGGCGTCCGTAACATCAATTTTGGGAAGCGTCATGGTACAGTCTGGAGCCTTATAATTATCAATTTGACGAGTTCCAACGGTAATATTTCGCGCGTCAAACCTGCTTTTTGGCGCCAACGGCAGATTGGAAGTTCGTCTGCCCACATACTTGCTCTTGCCCACGCCAAGGCAAGCAACAGTCTGCCGCAGCTGTACGAGCGCTGGTTAACCATGGCGGTGACGGCCGAGTCGATCGACGCGGCGATGCGCGAGGTGCTCCCGCACATGGAAGCGGCGTCGGTGACCTTGAAGTTGGTGATGGACGCGCTGGCCAACAAGTTCGACGTGGACGTCAAGGAGCTCAAGGCCCAGTGGAAGCCCGTCATCAAGAGCAAGGTGCTCGATCTGATCGTCCTGTGCCCGGGCTACGAGGAGCAGCCGGAGGACAAGGAGAACGTGGACACCCAGCAGGATGACGAGGGTGAGGAGGAGGAGGAAAAGCTGTCGAAGCCGCGACGATCGCACGCGGTGGCCAAGAAGCGCCGCAACACCGTTTCGGACGAGAGCGACGCGCAGGACAACGACGAAAGCGAAGCCGAGCCGTCGGAAAGTGCTGGAGACGCCGAGTCTGACGACGAAGATGAAGCGCCGAGGAAGCGTCGGCGGGTATCGGTTCGTAAACTGCTGCGTTGTTTTGGCGTTCTACAGTAGCGCTGTCAGTTCTGTTACCATGCTGATCTCCCGGGTCCTGATGTGGTTTGTGTACAGAAAACACAGGAGCGCAAGTCGCCCAAAGCCTCGAGTCGGAAGAAGTTACCGCCAGCGAAGAAGCCCAAGGCGTCAGCGCCCAAGCAATCCGATCCTCCTGGCCTGGCGGCACTTAAAGAGCTCGGGCGCGCTGCTGGCGTCCTCAAGTACGTGGCAATGTCTAATAGGGCTACTCTGGTTCTAGTGCCAGGCCATGTAGACTAACACTCCTTACTTGACGCCGTAATTGCAGTCCTAAAGTGTACAGAGACCTGAAGGCGGCCGTGTCGGTCGAAGAGGCAGAGGAAGTGGTGCGCGACCGCCTGCAGGAAGCTGGCGTGCGGTTCAGCGGCCAGTACCCGAGCTCACGAGACATCAGCGCCGCGAAGAAGAAGCGAGCGCGCGACAAGGAGCTGGAAGACATTGACACTTCGTTGATCATCACCAGCAGCCGCCCGCGTCGGTCGGCGGCCCAAAGCGTGTCGTACGCGCCAGAGCCGATCCCAGACGCCGATGGTATGCTTGCTGGTGAAGAAAGCGGCGCAAAAGCGGACGAAGAGGAAGCGGAGTTCGAAGACGATGCAGACGACGACGACGCGGACGAGGACGCGAGCGCGTCCGACTCAGAAGAGTCCGAGGCTGAGTTTTAGAGCTGGCGCGTGGTTGGTCGCGCTGCGAGTTTGTTGTTGGCAAGACGTCAGTCGGCTGACAGTGTGCTGCTGCTCGAATGGATCGTGTATTTGCTTAATGTGTGTACTGTTTGGGTCACTTTCGAGGTGCACGTTGCATCATCTAGCGTTAGGCATTTGGAAATTGGCGTTGGTGCTCCCATTGTTGCGACGGCGTGAACCTTTCGAGAGTTATACGTGGCCACATGTCTTCGTGGCACATATTCCGAGCTCGACCACTGCTCTAAATACCGCGAGCAAGCAGAGAACGCCAGCTATTTTCGCGTGATTGGCGCCGTATCTTTGAGGCATGGCGTATTTCAATCCGAGCCACTAATAGCTCGATCTGATGCGTGTCAACGAGTGCTGTAGCCATGAGCGTCCCAGGCGCGAATGGCAAGGACACGGTCGACCGGCATTGCCGACTTCCTGAGCTCAAAGAAGCTCTGACATCGCACGAAGCTATCCACACCAGCAGCGATGCTCGGGCTTGACACGCTTCTTGGTTGCTTCCCGTTCCAAACACCGGTGATTCCCAGCTTCAGCGACGCAGAGGGCCATTCACCGCCGTTCTCACCTGAGCAAGTGGAGGCTGTTGGCTCGGAATGGCTCGAGGTCGATGAGCCTGCAGGCTTCTTCGTGCCCAAAATGGAGCGAAGGCGACGGTTGTTGCTGCTGGACCAGATGAACCACGTGCTGCGGTACGACGACTGCACGCGCGCCGCGCGTCTCCACGAAATTAGCCTCGTCACGAGCGTCGAGGCGGTCGACAGCGGCGGTCGCCCAGTCTGGTGGATGTCCGTCCTCGACCCCGTCACCGTGCAGGTCTGGGTCGTGTACTTCCCGTCCCGCCAGCGGCTCCAGGCGTGGGTCTCCCAGCTACGCTCGGTCGTGGAGGCGACCGGTAGCCGCGCCATCGTCAGCGACATCGTGGCGCTGGACAACCAGCAGCCCGAGGCGCCGCACGTGGCGACCGAGACCATCAACACCACCCACAGACACTCTGATACCCAAGCAGAAGCATAACGCGACATACACACGACCGGCTGAACCCTCTTCAGAGCGACAATGTATTACGATCCTGTAGTTCGCTGCATCTCGCCCCCAGTTGTACTTCTACAGCCCGCGTCCGACTTTCGCGCGCGTCGCCTCTTGCAAACACCTGCGATCATAGTGGTCCCCTGCACTCGCTCGTCGTCTTCCTCCACCTGTTCCTCCTTCGACAATGCTGCACGTAGTTCCCTGTCGAGAGGCCCGATCGAGCACGCCGCCACCATCCGAAACGAGAAAGAGAGACGAGAGAGGGATCCGAGGCGAGACGATTGAGTGTGTTTCCATCCAAAACCTGCGTGTGATTGCGATTTGCTAGCGCCCGGGAGTCGCCGTGTCAAGACCCGCTAAAGCTGCAAATTGCGCGTGCTCCCAGCAGCACCACTGCCTGCTTAGGCCGAGGCCGGGACGCCGCCGCCCGACTTGAGGCGGAGCTGAGCCTGGCGCTTGCGCGAGACCTTGATCTCCTTGGGCTCCTCGACGGCCTTGGCGACGTTGGCGCGCTTCTCCGTCAGGATGAGCTCAATGTGCGCCGGGTTGGCCATGTAGGGGCCAATGCGACCGTGGGCGCGGTAGGTGCGGCGGCGCTGCTTGATCGCGGCGTTGGCCTGCGCGTGCGAGATGTACAGGCTGTCCGTGTCCAGGCCCTTGACCTCGGCGTTGGCCTCAGCGTTCTTGACCAGGTCGAGAATGATCTTGGTGGCCTTCTGGGGCCACTTGCACTTGTCGCCGGCGGCGCCGCGCAGCTTGCCCTGCGCGTGGCGGCCGCAGCCGCCCGTGAACTTGGTGAAGGGCACGGCCTGCTTGTACTCGAGCACGGCCTCAAGGAAGCTCTTGGCCTTGCCGAGCGGCATGCCCTTGATGGCGTGGCACACCTCGCGGCAGTGCTTGAAGTGCACGCGCAGGTGCGAGCCGCGGGCCTTGGCGGCGCGCTGCGCGTCCTCCGGTTCCTGGCTGTAGGAAGGCATGACTCTCTTGCTTCACGGTCGGGTTCTGGAAACTGTGTGTGCCCCGCGCTATTTCCCCATCGGCCACACTGCCCGGGAGCTCAGCGCCACCACCACCAATCGAAGCGACCGGCCCCCCGCGCGCGTATAGAAAGGAGGCTAGGGCTACGGATGTATCCGGACATGCAAAGTGTATACCCCACCGGATCCTGGGACCAAACGCACGTGGACAGGTATACGGGTATACATAGACCCGGCCCGGGTCAGATCAGAATACTGGTATGATCTATCCGTACCGAATGATACCGGTAAATTCGGTATCCGACCGGTATTTTTGACCGAAAACCGCGCCAAGCGCTTTGGCGGGAACGGGAAAGCGCGCGCTTTCTAAACTTGGGGCACAAGTTGAGCTTTTGCGCGCTGACCTTGGTGAGCAGACGATGGCCAAGGCCAAGAGCAAGCAGCAGACGTCGCTGCTGAGCTTCTTCAGCCCGCCGAGCGGCGCGTCGTCGGCGGAGAAGTCGGCGATCAAGGGCAAGTCCAGCGGCGGCGGCAGTTCCGCGAATGGCAGCAAGGCAGGAGGAGCGAGCAAGAAGGCGGCGCGCGTGAGCGAGGACGCGGGCGACGTGGCCAAGCGGATCGCCTTCTCGCCCAAGGCGGGGCACAAGCGGCTGTCCAATGGCGCGGCTAAGAAGTCGGACGCCAACAGCGCGGACGGAGAGGAGGACCCGGCGTCGCCGAGCGGCGCGACCCGCAAGGCGTACGAGGATTTCCTCGGCACAAGCTCCGAGGACGAAGATGCGGGCGGCAAGCGCGAGAATAAAGCCAAGCAAACGGCTAAAGAGGACGCGCCGGAGCCCAAGAGACAGCGCGTCGCCGTCGGGGCGTCCAAGAAGATCATTATCCAGGACGACAGCGATTCCGACGAGGACATGCCCAAGGCCGGCGCTCCGCCTGCTTCAGCTGGCCCGCGATCGCGTCGCGCTCGGCAGTCGGCACCGGTCAAGCGGGCCAAGAACATTGTGAGCAGCGAGGAAGACGACAGCGCCGCCGAGGACGACAAGGACTCGGAGTTCAGCGCCAGCGAGGCGAGCGAAGAAGACGACGACGATGACGACGAGGGCGAAGAAGAGGAAGAGGACGAGTCGATGGATGAAGAGGAGGAGGAAGAAGTCGCGCCTCGCAAACGCTCCTCAACATTCAAGGCCGCCAAGTCGAAAGCCAGCGCGTCCTTCTTGTCTCCCCCGCCTCGCGCCAAGAACGCGTCCGCGAGCAAGGCAAGCGGCAAAGTCTCCACGCCTAGCGCGTCGCCTCCGTCCTCCGCCAGCAAGAAGTCGATCGAGACGTCGTCGGCCGCGACGGAGGCGTGCCTGTCCGGTGTTCCCGCCGGTGTCTTTGGCGCGGGCAACCACATCCACGACTCGCTCGCGTTCCTGAACGAGAAGCGCAAGGACCTGAACGGCAACAAGCCGGGCGACCCCGAGTACGACCCGCGCACGCTGTACGTGCCACCAGAGTTCATCAAAAAGGAGACGCCGGCTATGGTCCAGTGGTGGGAGGTCAAGTCGCGCAACATGGACACGGTGCTCTTCTTCAAGGTGGGCAAGTTCTACGAGCTGTTCCACATGGATGCGGACGTGGGCTTCAAGGAGCTCGGACTGATCTACATGAAGGGCGAGAAGGCCCACTCGGGTTTTCCAGAGATCGCGTACTCCAAGATGTCGTCGCAGCTCGTCGCCAAGGGCTATCGCGTCGCGCGAGTCGAGCAGACCGAGACGCCCGACATGCTCAAGGAGCGCAACAGCTCGCTGGCCAAGAAAGCCAAGGTCGTGCGCCGCGAGGTGTGCTCGCTGCTGTCAATCGGCACCAACACGGTCAGCTTCCTGGACGCCCGCATCTCTTCTCGCGAGCAGGCAACCGCCAGATACTTGCTCGCGCTCAAGGAGTCGCAGGACAACAACTCGTACGGCCACCACCCGGCCAATGGGGCTGTGATGACCATCCGCTTCGGCGTGTGCCTCATCAATTGCGCGACGGGCGCGATTCAGATCGGCGAGTTCAGCGACACGGAGCAGCGCGACCGTCTGAAGACGCTGTTTGCGCAGTTCGCGGTCGTAGAGGTCATCAATGAGCGCGGTGGACTGTCGGAGGGCACGCGCTCGATGCTCAAGTTTGCCGCCCCTGACGCCGTGCGCAGCGAGCTGCGCACTGGGAGCGAGTTCTGGGACGCACAGCGCACAGTGGACGAGCTAGACGGCGCCGGCTACTTCGCCGAGAGCGGCTGGCCCGAGTCCGTCCTTGAGTTCCTTGAAATGGACAAGACAGTGAAGGCGAACGGGATGCTCGCAGTCAGTGCGCTAGGCGGGTGCGTGTGGCACTTGCGGCGTTGTATCATTGACCAGGAGCTCGTGTCGCTCGGCAACTTTAAGCGGTACACGCCGGCCGACGAGGAAGCGCATGCTCAAAGCAAGGCAGCGGTGACGGAGGAAGACGGAGAGCTGCGGCAAGAGTACGTGGTGCTGGACGCGCAAACCATCCAGAACTTGGAGATTCTGGTCAACAGCTACAACGGCGCGCGTTCGGGCTCGCTCATCGACATTCTCGACAAGACGGTCACGAGCTTTGGCAAGCGCCTGTTCCAGGAGTGGGTGCTTAAGCCGCTGTGCAAGATCTCGGCCATCAACGAGCGGCTGGACGCCGTACAGGAGCTTGGCGCACACGGCGAGCTGTTGCTAGAGCTGCGCGACCGGCTCAAGACGCTGCCGGACCTCGAACGACTGCTTTCGCGCATCCACGCGCTCGGGTCGACCCATCGCGCGCGAGAGCACCCGGACAGCCGCGCCATCATGTACGAGAGCGAGACGTACAACATCCGCAAGATCCGGGACTTTGTCACTGTGCTGAACGGCTTTGGCTCTGCTGTCGCTCTCGTGAACGAGCTCGGCCCGCAGCTTGCGCGCATGGACTCGCCGCTGCTGCAGACGATTTTGAAGATCCACACCGCCGCGGACCGCGCCTCGCTGAAGAGCGGCCACTTCCCGGCGCTGACGAGCAAGCTCGAGTTCTTCCGCCACTCGTTCGACCAGGCGGCGGCCCAGAAGAGCGGCGTCATCATCCCGCAGGAGGGCGTGGACCCTGAGTACGATGGCGCGATCGCCGAGATTGCTGAGGTCGAGGCCGAGTTCGAGTCGTACCTCAACGAGCAGCGGAAGGCGCTCCAGTGCCGACAGCTCGCGTTCTTCGGCACCAAGAAGAAGGAGGATCGGTATCAAATCGAAGTGCCAGAGAGCGCCATCCGTAAGCAGCCGAAGGAGTACGAGCTCAAGTCGCGGCGCAAGGGGTACAAGCGATTCCACACACCGACCATCCGTGGGTTGCTGAAGCGGCTTGCGGCGGCCGAGGACCGCAAGGAGCAGGCGTTCAAGGACCAGACGCGGCGCATGTTCCACAAGTTCGACGAGGACTACAAGAGCTGGATGAAGGCCGTGCAGTGTCTCGCGGTGCTCGACTGCCTGCTGAGTCTGGCGCTCGTGAGCAGCCAGAGCGACGGGTATGTGCGACCGGAGCTCGTGGCGAGCGAGCGTCCGTTCATTGACATTGCGGACGGCGTGCATCCATGCGTCGCGGCCACGTTCGACGGCGATTTCATCCCGAACGACACCCAAATCGACGGCAAGACATCTATGCTGCTGCTGAGCGGACCCAACATGGGCGGTAAGTCGACGCTACTGCGACAGACATGCGTGCTGGCGCTCATGGCGCAGCTCGGATGCTTCGTGCCGGCGAGCAAGTGCCGCCTGAGCCCTGTGGACCGCGTGTTCACGCGCATTGGCGCCTCCGACCGCATCCTCGCAGGCCAGAGTACGCTGTTCGTGGAGCTGGCCGAGACCGCGACGATCCTGCGCCACGCCACGCGCCACTCGCTTGTCATCCTGGACGAGCTGGGACGCGGCACGTCGACTTTTGACGGCACGGCCATCGCGTACTCGGTCGTGGAGCACCTCGTGCGCGACGTGCGGTGCCGTGCGCTGTTCGCGACCCACTACCACTCACTGGTGGAAGAGTACGAGGCGCACGAGAGCGTCGCGCTCGCGCACATGGGCTGCCTCGTGGACCCGGAGAACGAGCGCCGCGTCACGTTCCTGTACAAGCTCGCGCCGGGCATGTGCCCCAAAAGCTACGGTATCAACGTGGCCATGCTCGCGCGGCTGCCGCAGGAGGTGGTCGACTGCGCCGCTCGCAAGTCGGAGCAGTTTGAGCGCGCGCTCCAGCAGCAGCACCAGCAGCATCAAAGCGACGGCAAGGACGTGTCGCTGGAGACCGTCAAGCGCTTCGTGAGCGCGGATGCCGTCGACGCGGCGGCGCTCATGGACGCGTGGCGCAGCGCTAAACGCGCCATCGACGCGCACGAAAGCTAGAAGAACTCGTCACCGGGAGGCAAGTTGGGTGAGCGGGCGATGAAGAGCGAGAGGGTAAGGCGTACATTATACAGACGGCTTTCATTTATACCATGCGCCATACGCATGTGGATGGATGCGTTTACTGTCTATGTGTGTCTGGGGTTCCTGGCGACAGATCGGCCGCCGCGTCTACACGGCGATGTGTCCGCCGTGCTTGCTGTTGTTGCTGCTTTCCAGTTGGCGCTGAGTATGGCGCGTGATCATCCGCTTGATCCCGACGGCGGCGATCGTGGCAGCCACGGCAGTGGTCAACACCACGGCGATCATGCCGCTGGCCGAGAGCAGGCCCGTGATGCCCCCGCTTGCTCCACCGTCGCCGTCCTCCGTGAGGGAGGCGGCTCTGCTGCCGCCGCTCGCCTTGTCGTCGCTCCGTGCGGTCGGCTCAACGCTCTGCGCGTCGCTGACGTCGACTTGGCCGATCTCGCAGAAGGGCAGAGAGGACGTGGGCGTCGTGTCGTACACCTTGCACACGCGGCACGCGGCGCTGAGGCACCCGAATCCACCGGAAGTGTTCGAAGCGCAGCTCAAATCTGTCACCACGGAGTCCAAGCTCTGACGCTCCCGATGGTGACGGTATCGAGCACGTCGGCTCGACAATTGTCGTGGCATTCGTCGCGCTCTCCGATGTGACAATTGGGATGGCGGCGCCTCTGCTAGAGCTCGTTATCGCCTCGCAACCGGGCAGGTCGCCCGTGTAGTCGCTGTCGAAGCGCTTGCAGAGCCGGCAGGACGGGTTGAAGCAGCCGAACAGCGCGTTGGAGCTGACGTTCGCGCACGAATTGTCGGTAACGACGTCCAAGCCGACGTCTTGCTGCGTCGCGGGCAAAGTGACACTACATGGAGCCAGCGATGAAGCCGTCGACGCTCCCGTCAGGCTCGTCGGAATCTGTGAGTCGTCTGGGACTGTTGTCGTTGGTGGCTTCGCCGTTGCTACTGCGGTCGCGATCGCCGATGGACAGAAGTCGAGCCCGGTGACGGTTAACTCGGGCAGTTTGCAGTACCGACAGACCCCGAGACACCCGGGGCTGCCCTCTACGCACGTGGTGTCCGTGACAACGGCGACGCCCAGCTCGGCTTGACTCGCTGACACTTGCATGCCGCACGTTTGCTGCCCTTGCGGCTGAGAAATGGAGGGTGCCGACGCAGACTGGAGCTTGGCGCAGCTACGGAACGCGTTCAGACCGACGGCGTCGTTGCTGAGGCGGCACAGGCGGCAACTAGCGCTGAAACAACCCATGCTGTCGGTGGCGCACGTCGCATCGTTGGCCGCGCTCAGCCCTGCAGCTGTCTCTGTCGGCGACACTAACGCGACGCATTCGGCTGACGGAAGCTGTGCTGGTGATGCTGTGGGCGTCGGCACGATCGTCGATGGAGAAGAAGAGCACGGATAATACTGGAACGAGTGAAGAGTGGGCTCCGCCTGACAATATCGGCAATGCGAGGTGATGCAACCCAGGCTGGGGTCGGGAGCGAAACCACAAGCCGGATCGTCGATGATGTCGACCCCCAACGCTCGACTCTCAGGAGAGATGAGCGGGCAGGGCGTCTCCGCATCCGCCACAGAGGCTGATGACACCGCGACGACCGCATTAGGGAGGACTGTGATCGACAGGAGGCGGCACAAGCTGCCACACCGCCAGCTTCGCCGCTCCATGAAGCAGAACGCGACACTTGACCGTGCTTAGTGTTTCTCGCGGGTTCTCAAATGTCGCGGGCGAGGTTACTGGAAGCTGAGGCACCGGAACAACACGTCCGAGTCCTCCGTTGGACTCGCCTCGGACGACTTGAAGTCACCACGAGCAACTGAAGCGGCGTGTCCAGCAGCGGAGCTGCATTTTGATCCGTTTTTCTCCTGGGGCGTGCTGATCGTTTCGACGAAACGGCGTACGAAGCGCTGGACGAGCGCCATGAAGAGCCATGGTCCGTGCGATAAGGCCGGATTGAAGGTGAAGAGCAGTGTGCCGTTGGTGTCGACCCTGTTGTTTCGGAAGAATAGAAGCCGAAAACGCTCCAAGACGTCGATCAGTCGCGATCCAACGGGTGCGGGAACAACAAGCGAGAGGCTTTGCGTCGCGCCTGTGCTGCCTCGCGTGCTTGCCAATCGCAAAGAAGCAAACCTCGATACAGTAAGGGAGAGATTCCCGGTTCTCCATCCCGATCTGTCCCGACAAAGGCCGTTTCCAGCACGCCAATGAAGGGGCGCCTGAAATTAATCCCTCGATCAAGGCCAGCAGCAGACAGACCAGCGTCCCGCTCTCCGACCGTTCATTACGCTCTCATTCTCCTTCCAGCCGCCTGCAGCACGCGTTCACCGAGGCTCGTCGGCGCTGAAGAGAAGACAAGATGGTGTACCCACGCGAGAATGGGCTGCTGGCCCTTTCCAAGCTCATTGCCATCTGCGTACTCAGCGCGAGCTCGCTTCAGTGCGTTGCGGCTCAGGACGCGACCGTCGTTTGCACTGCATCTGATGGTGACATCGCTGTGGGCATCCAAGCGATCCCGGACTCGACCTGCGAGAGTGGGGGTCTCGGCTGCTACAGCTCGACGTGCCGCTTCTGCAAGTACTCGGAGACGTCCAAGTCGGCGCACCTGCTTGCGTGCTCGGGGTTCGGATACGACTTCCCTACGTTAGCCCCGGAGCCAGCAACCACCGCCACGGCCACCGCTGCAGTGGGAGACTGTTCTGTCTCCCAGGGTGACTATGCTGTTGGCGTTCGTGCTGTCGCGGACATGTCGTGTGCGAGCGGAGGTCTGGGCTGCTACAACGACCACTGCCGCTTCTGCAAGGAAGTGGTGACTCCCCAGTCGGCCCACCTGACGGACTGCTCTACGTTCGCTGCGGCCATCGCAACGGAGGCTCCAGTCGCTGACACGCCCGCTCCGGCTGTTGAGATGGACGCGCCTGTTGCTGATACCGTCGCCCCGGTTGTTGACACCATCGCTCCGGCCGTTGATACGGTTGCACCAATAGTCGACACGGAGGCTCCCGCGGCGGATGCGGTTGCTCCTGTGGTTGACACGGTCGCTCCGGTTGTCGACACGGTTGCCCCAGTTGTCGATACTGTCGCCCCAGTCGCTGACTCGGAGGCTCCTGTGGTCGACACGGTGGCTCCTGTGGATGACACGGTCGCCCCGGTCGTTGACCCGACTGTTGTCGTTCCATACCCGGAGATTCCCGCGGAGACGACCGCAACTCCCGCGACGGAAGAACCCATGTTTAACCAGACGGACTACTCTGGCTCGCAGTGCACGATCGATGACGCGTTCAAGGCGCTCGGGATTGACGTTGTCAAGGACGTGACTGTCACGAACGTCGATGCCGACTACTACATTGACGGCTGCCGGTTCTGCAAGCGGGTCGACTCGATCGAGTTCGAGAGCTTCACGTTCTGCGCCCTGTACCCCACGTACGTTGACAGCGGCGTCGCGGTCGTTCCTCAGACGGCGGCACCCGTTGATGACACCCCTGCCCCTGACGTTGTGTACGACACGGTCGCTCCAGTCGTTGATACAGTCGCTCCAGTGGTGGAAGCTCCAGTCACCGAGCCGCCCGTCGACTCTGCACCAGTCTGCACGACGCCAGTGTCGCAGGGCGACGCTGCTGTCGGCATCCAGATCATTACGGACGCTACGTGCGTCAACGGCGGTCTTGGATGCATTGACCATCTCTGTCGGTTCTGCAAGGTCACGACGATCCCGCAGTCCGCGCACCTGAACGACTGCTCGGACCTCCTAAACCCATCAACGGCGGTCCCAGTCACCCCGACCGGGTGCACGGCGCCGCTGTCGGTGGGCGACGCTGCCGCCGGGATCCAGATCATCACGGACACGGACTGCGTGTACGGTGGTCTTGGCTGCTTCAACCAGGTATGCCGATTCTACAAGGTCACGACCACTGCTCAGTCTGCGCATCTTGACGACTGCCCCAAGTACTCGAATACGACCACGGCCGAGCCGGTGTTCAACCCAGCCGACATTGCTGCGACAACTTGCTCGATCGAGGACGCGTACAAGAGCTTAGGTATCGACGTCGCTGTCGACTCGAGTGTCTCCGCCACCGACACGGACTACTACATGGATGGCTGCCGGTTCTGCAAGCTGTTCGACTCTGCTGAGTCGTCGACCTTCACGACCTGTACATCGATCGCAGACTACGGTACTACCGCGGCTCCTCAGTGCACACAGGTCGTGTCATCCGGAGACGCTGCTGTCGGCATCAACATCACCACCGACTCGAGCTGTGCGAGCGGAAGCGTTGGCTGTATTACCAATATCTGCCGCTTCTGCAAGATGACGACCACACCGCAGTTCGCAAATTTTGTGAGCTGCTCCGCCATCGGTAGTACCTCATCGACTACGACTACGTCAACGACGTCAGCTCCGACCACGGCAGCTCCGTCGACCGCGATCCCTTTGACGTGCGCGTCCACGATCTCGGGTGGCGACGCAGCCGTCGGTCTGGATGTTGTCACGGACCCGTCGTGCGGCGACGGCGGTGTCGGATGCATCAGCTCCATCTGCCGCTACTGCAAGCACTTCAACACGGCTCAGTCAGCTACGTACATGGACTGCTCTGACGTGAAGGTCCCTGACATGTCGACCATCACGTTCGTGCCGATCCCATCCGTGACTACCGCCACGACAGACGCGCCAGTAGTGACCTCCACGCTCACTTCTATCAATGCCGCGACGAGTACGACAGTGGTCACCACGACCGCGCCTGCCACGACTGCTCCAGCCACTACCGCTCCAGCTACCATTGCTCCAGCCACCACCGCACCGGCCACAACTGCCCCAGCCACGACTGCACCTGTGGTGACGACTCAAGCACCAGCTACCGCTGCTCCGACGACTGCTGCACCGGCCACAACTGCTCCAGCGACAACGACGTGTGGCACCGTTTCTCCCGGCGACAGCGCGGTCGGCCTGACCATCGTGGCGGACGCAAACTGCTTGACGATTGGCGGTCTGGGCTGCATTGGCGGCACGGCGTGCAAGTTCTGCAAACTGTTCGACACCGCGCAGTCGAGTTCGTACGCTTACTGCCCCGGATACCCCCTCGCGACCACCTCGCCGGCGCTCAGTGCGCTTCGCGTCCAGGCCAGCGCTGACGAGGCCAAGTCGAGCGAGACCGAGCTGTCGGCCGGGCTCAACAAGCTCTTGAACAACAACGCGGCTGCCATGTACGCGGTGGCTGCGGCCGCCTGCGTCGGTGTCATCGCCGTGGTCGCCGTGGTCGTGGTCGGCGCCAAGCGCGCGGTGCGTCGCCTTTGTCGCGGAAGCAGCAGCAGTGCGTCCGTGGACGATTCAGAGGGCGACGGGGGCAGTGTGCTCACCACCGTGACGGAGGACAGCGCGACGGTCACGGGCGTGAGCTCCGAGGACGAGGCGGGCGAGGTCTAAGACGCGCTCGCTCGTTGGGACGGAACTCTCCTCGTCTTTCTTGCATGGTTGCTGCGCATTTCACCCCCAACAGCAGCAAGGAGCATGACAATACACACCCTTGTTGACGAAAAGTGCCATTCGCCGTGATAATTTCGCAGCAGTATAGAGGTACTTGGTTGAACGCATCGGAGCACGACTGCCGCAGCAGCATGTGAGCCATCTTGGAGTGAGCAAACGAGCTCGTCACCACTTGTTGGTGACGAGCACAGCCGCACGGCGCCTGCGAGTGACGTATGTGGGGAGCCAACAGGGTACTAAAAAGCGCGCCCGTTCAGAAGAGAAATGCGCCGCCGCCAGCCGCACGCAAAGCCACGCTCAACAAACCACGACAGCGTTCGAGGATCTCTTTGGCTGGCAGCCAGGGCTTCTGCCGAGCATCCAGGTCGACCAAGGGGCTCGTCGGTCGACTGCTAAAAGCCGTCGCCATGTACCAGTAACCTATATGTGCGTGCACCCCAAAGTGTCGGGACCTGCGTTCCCCATGCGATAATCGTCACGAGTGACACGCGCGACGCGTCTCCACGCCGCCACGCGCGACTCGTCTCCACGCCGCCACGCGCGACTCGCCCACTCGTCCGCAACGTACAGCACACAACACAGTACTGTATTAAGGCCAATCCAAAGCGTAGCGGCACGAACGTTGCGCTCCATGGTTCGAGCAAGGGAGGGAAAGAGGCGAGCAAGCGAAGCCCCATACTCAGCGCAAGGCAAAGACACCGCGAGCTTCAATAGCAATCGACCGAGTGAAAGCCGCGCGGTGACGCGGTCGAGTAAGCGGTTGTCTCATAAGTTCCACCTCGGGTGGGTGGGCCGCATCACGACTCAACTATAGACCCACCCGGGTTCTATTTATTTACCAATATCAAGATGTGTAAACGGGTTTGGGCTAAACGTGAAACGGGCCCAAACCCACGGTCTTGTTTTTGCGATTGTAGCTGCCCGATCTTTTGTCGTTGCATGTTTCTGTGTCTTGGACATCAGCCCCCCCCCCAAGCACCCCCCTTCGAGCCTAGAACCTCGTGTTACAGTAAAAGGGGGGAAGCCGCCGCCGCCGAATCTTGTCATTCCAGCTTTTCCCTTCTCCAAGCCAAGCGCAAGAAGCAACCCACCCACCCCCTCAACCCCCTCCTAGCAACCATGGCCGCGGTCCGCAAGTACGTCATCGGCGGCAACTGGAAATGCGTACGTGCCTTCTTGCATAGTCCGGTCCTCCTTGGTCGTCGTGTCGCTAGTGCTTGATGATCGCTCACAATGACGCCGTGATCACATGACGAACAGAACGGCACGAAGCAGTCGGCGCGCGACCTGATCGAGCTGCTGAACAAGGTGTCGATCGACACGGAGCAGGTGGAGGTGGTCGTGGCGCCCCCGGCGCTGCACCTGGACCTGACGCAGTCGCTCATCCAGAAGGACATCGCCGTGTCGGCGCAGAACGTGAGCCTCACGGGCTTGGGCGCCTACACGGGCGAGATCGCGGCCGAGCAACTGATTGACTTCGGCCTCAAGTGGACGATCACGGGCCACTCGGAGCGCCGCGCGTACTACGGCGAGACGGACGAGATCGTGGCCAAGAAGACCAAGCGCGCGCTTGACCTGGGCCTCAAGGTGATTTTCTGCATCGGCGAGACGCTCGACGAGCGCAAGGCCGAGCAGACGCTGGCCGTGCTCACGCGCCAGACGCAGGCGCTCGCCAGCATCATCTCGGAGGCCGACTGGGACCGCGTCGTGATCGCCTACGAGCCTGTCTGGGCCATCGGCACGGGCGTCGTCGCCTCGCCCGAGCAGGCGCAGGACGCGCACAAGAACCTGCGCACGTGGATCGCCTCGGCTGTCTCGCCCGACGTCGCGCAGAAGGTGCGCATCATCTACGGCGGGTCCGTCAAGGCCAGCAACTCGGCTGAGCTCATCGCGCTGCACGACGTCGACGGCTTCCTCGTCGGCGGCGCTTCGCTCAACGCCGAGTTCGAAACCATCATCAAGAGCGCGCAGTAAGTCGGCTGCAGCACTGGCGACACAAGAGACGGACCGATTCGGCGAGGAGGACCCAGTGTCCTGCTTCCTACTTCGGCGGCTGTTGTGCCTTCCCCACGCGGTAACATTTGAGTATAATACGTGACATTGTCCGACACATTGACCGAGACTATCGTGCCTTGTGGATGACGGTTTGATTAGTCCATCCAAGAGTTGATCCATGGCAAACACGGCACGTGAACGCAGCCAGCGGCACAACTCAATAGGTTCATTTCTCGCAACTACATCCGTCCATCCACTGTGACGGGGCCGTACATTAGTCCGACTTGAGGAACATGAGGATGCCCTCCTTGTAGAGCGCGCGGGCGAGCCCGACCTGGTCCTCCGGGTCCTCGTGCGGCAGGTCGCCCACGCGGAAGTAGTCCGGGTAGCTCGCCAGGATGAACTCGATGCTCTCGGCGTCGTCGAGCTCGAACTCGAGCGGCGAGATGGGCACCTCGTGGTGCTGCCGCGAGTTGTCGCGGCAGTGGTACACGACCGCCTTGCCGTCCTCGATCACGAGCCGCGCCACGTTGTGCCGCACGAGCTTGAGCTGCGTGTTGACCGAGATCTTCTGCAGCGGCGAGTTATCGTTCGTGCAGTCCTCCTCCTCGTCCTCGAGCGCGGGCGGCAGCCGGTCGACCAAAAAGTTCTTGGCCATTTGGTCCGCGGACGCGTCCAGCATACCCATCGCCTCGCCTAGCACGAGCTTGAGCGCGCCCTTGAGCTTGTCGCTGAACTCGCGGCGCTTCGGGTCGTCCACACGGTCCGAGTGCATGACGCCCATGTAGTCGAGGTAGTCGCGCGGCAGCGACCTGCGCAGCTGCACGTCGCTGTTGATGGCGCCCGCGAGCGCCTGTGGCAGCAGCACCTCAAGAAAGTTGCCCACCGTGTTCTGCTGGCCCGTCGACACGGTCAGATGCAGCGAGTGCATGTCCGGCGCCGACTGAGCCTGGTGGGTGAAGCCGCGCGGAAAGTACAGCAGGTCGCCGCGCTCGAGCTCGACCTCGAGCATGGGCTTGCCGATCTCCTCCGGCTGGAAGTTGCCGCTCGGGTACCGCGGCAGCGTCGAGTCATCATCCAGCGGCGCGTACACCTTCCAGTGCTTGCAGCCCTCGACCTGAAGCAAGAAGGCCTCAATGTCGTCGAAGTGCGGCGCGAAGCCCTGCGTGCCCTTGGGCGTCAGGTACGTGTTGGCGCCGGCCATACAGCCCCACTCGCTCTCCAGCACGGACAGCAGCTTCCAGACCGGGTCCGAGAACTTCTGAGGACACAGCAGGCGCACCGAGCAGCCGTCCTCGTAGTGCTTCCACACCTGCTTGCTCGTGGCCGCGCCGTCCGGGTTGAGCGTGTAGCGCGTCTTGTCCACGTACTTGGTCAGGTCCAGGTCCTCGCCGTACGTGAGTGTGTGCTCCTTGAGGATGCGGTCCATCTCGTCCTTGCTGAACCAGCCGTCGTAGAAGCTCGGGCAGCGCCGCTTGACCACCAGCGGCCGCTTCTCCCAGTACTTGTCGTAGAACTCATCCGCCGTCACCGGGTAGATCAGCCACTCGAACAGCAGGCGCGCCTTGGTCGCGCTGTGCAGCTCCGTGTTGGCCGCCAGCTCGTGCGCGTCCATCACCTCGTCCTCCTCCACCACTGGGGCATCGTTTTGTGTTCACACGAGCGTCAATGTCATCAGCATCATCCAAGCACTGAACGATCGATTGCGAGCCAACTGTTTACCCTTATCGACGCGGAGCGGCACGTCCTCCTTGGCGCTCGCGCGGCGCTTCTTGGCCGGAGGAGGCGCCGACGCCGAGGGCGTCGTAGCCGGCGCAGCAGCAGGGGCAGCAGGAGCCTTGGTCTTGCGAGCCATTTCGCGCGTGTCTATTGAATGAATGAGCCTCAATAGCGGCGCATCCAACCGTCCATTGAAACGGAATCAGACACCAGTACCGTGAGTACTCGACTCAAGAGCACAGGTCGTAACCCGTAGAGTAACACCTGTGTTCAAGGGAATTTCCAAAAATAAGGACCTGCGTAGTATGAGCATCATACGAGAAACGTGTTGTATCCCCTTCATACAAGAGATTTGACGCACGCCAGTTAGTTTGAAAGGTTTTCGTTATTGGTCAAGGAAATACACGATGATGCAGTACGACACCGAGATCGCACCTACAGCAGGGCACTTCCGGTCGCCACGCTGTTGGCTGTCGCTCGCTGCCGGCGGCTTAGTCCTCGCCCGAGAGCGACGCGTCCGCCTCCTCGGCGGTGACGGTCGCCTTGTCCTCGGTCATGGCCGACAGCACGCTGCTGCCCTCCTCATCCTCCTCGTCCTCTGACTCGCTGCTTCCGCGACGGAGGCGGCGCACGGCGCGCTTGGTGCCGACCACGACGACGACCATCACGGCAATGGCACCGACGCAGGCGGCGGCGGCCATGGCGTACATGGCGGCGGCATTGTGGTTGAAGAGCTTGCTGAGCTCGCCCGACAGCCCGGTCTTGCTGGCCTGAGCCTCGTCCGCTGACGCCTGGACGCGGAGAGCAGGCGCCGCCGTCGCGGCCGCGACCGGGTAGCCCGGGCAGTAGTCCAAGTGGCTTGAGACGGTCGAGTCGAACTGCTTGCAGATCTTGCATCCGGCCTGACCCAGGCACCCGGCGGTTGTGCCAGCAGGACAGTGGGTCGGGTCGTACGTGTACGCGACTCCGCCTTCGGCATCGCCGGTCGACAGCTCGTTGCCAGCGCAAGCGACCGCAACGTCGATCGCAGACACTATGGGCGCGACGACGGGCGCCCCGGCCGTCTCGACGGGCACCACAGCGGCCGCGGCAGCAGAACCTGAGGTGGTGGCGGCGGCGGTGGCAACTGGGTAGCCAGCGCAGTACACGTACGAAGCCGACTGCTCGGTCTCGAACAGCTTGCAGAACTTGCACGCCGTCTGGCCGATGCACCCGACGCTGCCGGCGCTCATGCAGCTCGCGTCCGCCACGATGGCTAGGCCGACGGCGCTGTCGCCTTCAGACGCAACCATGTCGCACGTCGCTGCGGCAGTCATCGCATTAGCCGTAGCCGCGCCGGTGGAGACCGTGGCCGCAGCCACCGGGTAGCCATCGCAGTATGCGTACACAGCCGACTGCGGGGTCTCAACCTGCTTGCAGAACTTGCACGCCGTCTCGCCAATGCAGCCCAGACCGCCGGCTGTCAAGCAGCTCACGTCCGTCACGATGGTCAGGCCAATCGCACTATCGCCAGGGTTGGCAACCATGTCACACGTCGCAGCCAGCGAGCCGGAAACGGCAGGGGTCTCGGCCACCGGAGCAGCAGTCGCAGGAGCCTCAGTTACCGGGGCATCCGTAGCAGTCACGTCCACGGGAGCAGGAGTGTCCACAGTGCTGGAGTAGCCCGCGATCGAGGTACAGGCCACGAAGGTCGACGACTCAGCAGAATCAAGCAGTTTGCAGAACCGACAGCCATCCATGTAGTAGTCGGAATCGGTGGCGGTGACGGTAGCGTCAACAGCGACGTCAACACCAAGGCTCTTGAACGAGTCGTCGATCGAGCACTCGGTGGCAACGACGTCGACCGGGGTAAACACCGGCTCCGTGACGTTAGGAGCAGTGGTGGTCGCGGTGTACTTGGAGCAATCGTCGAGGTGCGCGGACTGAGGAGTAGTCGTCACCTTGCAGAAACGGCAAACCTGAGAGAAGCAGCCAAGGCCGCCGACCACGCAGGTCGCATCAGTGATGACCTGGATACCAACGGCAGCGTCGCCCTCCGACACCGGCGTGATACATTCGGTCGCAGGAGCAGACGAAGTTGGGTTAAGCAGCCCACTGCAGTCGTCCAGGTGAGCGGACTGCGGCGTCGTCGTGACCTTGCAGAAGCGGCAGATGGTGTTGATGCAGCCGAGACCGCCGTTGGCGCACGTGGCGTCCGTGATGATCTGGATGCCGACGGCAGCATCGCCCTCCGACACTGGCGTCGTGCAGACAGGCTCAGCTGCAACGGGCGCGTCAGTGGCAGGCGTATCCACGGCAGGAGCAGTCGTATCAACGGCGGGAGCGACCGTGTCCACGACGACGACTGGGGCAGTGGTGTCCACGACAACAACGGGAGCGACGGTGTCCACAACCGGCGCAACAGTGTCGACGACGATGACAGGAGCGGTGGTGTTCACTTCAGGCACCACCGTCTTGGGAGCGGTCGTGGTGGCGGTGTAGTACGCCGGGAAGAGGGCGCAGAACGTGAAGCCCTCGTACTCAATGGAGTCGACCGTCTTGCAGAACCGGCAGCCGTCCGTGTAGTAGTCGGCGTCGACGTTCGTGACGGTCGCGTCCGCAACCACGTCGATGCCGAGGACCTTGAACGACTCGTCGATCGTGCACTCCGTGGCAACGTAGTCGGCCTGGTCAAACCCAGGCCCTTCCGTGGTCGGGGTAGCGGTCGTCCCAGCAGGCGTCTCCGTGTACGGGATGACAGTGCCAGGAGCAACCGTGTCCACCACAGGGGCGACCGTATCGACTACAACGGGAGTGAGCGTGTCAGCAACCGGAGCCACCGTGTCAACAACCGGGGCCACCGTGTCGACAACTGGAGCGACTGTGTCAGCAACGGGGGCGACCGTGTCAACGACGGGAGCGACAGTCTCACCGACGGGAGCGACAGTCTCACCCACCGGTGCAACCGTCTCAGCGGCCGGAGCAGGCGTACCAACGATCGAAGCCTCCGACGCAGCAGCCGCAGGCGCAGTTGTCGCCGCAGGCACGGTAGTCGCCGCGGCGAAGGTCGAGCAGTCCGCTAGGTGGGCCGACTGGGGGGTCACCACTTCCTTGCAGAAGCGGCAGTGGTCGCTGTAGCAGCCCAGTCCGCCGATCACGCACGAAGCGTCCGTGACGGCGCGAATGCCAACAGCTCGGTCGCCATCCGAGATGCCAGTCTCCCGCTGAGGCGACGGCCGGGGAGGTTGCCGGCTCGGGGGCTAACGTGGGGAAGCTGTATCCGAACGCCGAGCAAGCCAGCAGGTGCGCCGACTTGGACGTTTCGGAGTACTTGCAGAAGCGGCAGGTCGTGCTGTAGCAGCCAAGGCCTCCAGCCGCGCAGCTCGAGTCGGGGATCGCTTGCACACCGACGGCGATGTCGCCGTCCGCAGCAGTGCAAACAACAGCCGACGTGGGTGTGGGGGTCCCGTCCAGGGCCGCCACGCTCTGGAACGAGCTGGCCAGCGCACAGACGGCGATGAACTTGGAAAGGGTCAACAACCCATTCTTGCATGGGTACACCATCCTGTCTTCTCTTTTGCGCCGGATGAGCTTCGAGGGAACGTGTGCTACAGGCTGGTAGAAGGAGAATGAAGGAGCGTTGAGATGTCTCCGACCAGGTCGGCACGTGACGTTGGCTGGGCCGCCTCTCGTGATCCTTGATGCGCCACGCCCCTTCACGATCCTGTGTCCTGATCTTCCGCGCTCTGGTAACGGCCTTTCGTCGCGAGAGATGGAGATGGAGAAACAGATTCTTCGACGGAGGACAACGATTTGCTCCTGTTAGTCGACGCGCGGGCGGAAACGGACACGAACGCGAGGTTGCGATGCGGTTGCTCGCTCCATGGCGCATATTCTCGAAGCCTTACTGGCGCTCTTCCAGCAAATCAAGACCGCAGAACATCAAACCGACCCATCGGATTCTTCCGGCGTGAGATTGCCATGCGAATCGCGACCTTCCAGCGTGCAACGATAGTCTGAAACCGGCGAGAACGTGCTCGGCATGCGCGCTTGTTGTTCTCCGGCGGGCGGCTGCTCGTGCTCACTCCACCCCATCGTTCCACCTGAACGGACGCGTTGCGCGCCTTCCAGCAACAAGACGCGTCTCGCTCGCTCGCAGCTTCAACGTCAACTGCACCAGGTACGTGCATGCATGCCGTCCATTTTATTCTATTGCCAACGGATATGGAGCGAATCGACCACCTTGGACGAGTGAAAGGTGCTCGTGGCGTGTCGTTTCTCCCCAGAAAAGGCCGCGTGGCAACGCCAGCGGTGTGTATTATGTCTCATCTGGTCTTACAGGTGCAATGCAGCAAAGAAATGATATGCAAGTGGTGAAGGAAGAAGATGGCTGGTTGGCTCGGAACCCGCCGCTTACCATGAGCACGCGTGCTTGCCTCCATGCCTCGGGCTTCCTCCGGGTCACTGGGTCACTCCCAGTGCGACAAACGGCTCACGTGGTGATAATTACACCTCATCCGAGAGCGAGGCGTCCGCCTCCTCGGCGCTCACGCCCGTGACAGTCGCGTTGTCCTCCGTGACCACCGCCAGCATGCTGCCCTCCCCTTCCTCTTCCTCCTCCTCCTCGAACTCGCTGCTGCTTCCACGACGGAGACGACGCGCCGCGCGCTTGGTGCCAACGATCACGAGTGCGATCACGGCGATGGAGCCAACGCAGGCAGCGGCGACGACGACGGCGACGTACATGGCGGCTCCGTTGTTGTTGAAGAGCTTGCTGAACTCGGCCGAGAGGCCGGTCTTGCTCGACTTGGTGTCGTCGGCCGAGGCCTGGACGCGCAGTGCGTTGAGCATCGGCGGCGACGACGTGGCGGTGGCGATGGGGTAGCCCGGGCAGAAGTCGAGGTGGCTCGACACGTCCGAGTCGAACTCCTTGCAGAACTTGCAGCCAGCTTGGCCGACGCAGCCGACCGTGGTGCCGGCGGGGCAGTGGGTGGGGTCGTACGAGAACACGACACCGCCAGCAAGGTCGCCGTCCGAGATCGTCTGGCCGTCGCACGCGATCGTGATGGCCGCAGCAGTCGCATCCGAGGAGGCAGGGGCAGCCGTGGTCGCAGCAGGGGCGTAGCCATCGCACCACGGGTACGTAGTCGAGGCCTCAGTCTCGAACACCTTGCAGAACTTGCAGGCTGATTTGTCGACGCAGCCCGGTCCGCCGCTGGTCAAGCACGTGGCATCAGTCACGATGTTAAGGCCGACAGCGCTGTCACCCTCCGAGACAACCGTGTTGCACGTGGACGACACAGCAGCAGGAGCCGTCGTGGCAGCCGTGGCAGCCGTGGTCGCAGCGGGCGCGGTCGTAGCGGCCGTCGTAGCAGCAGGGATCGTCGCAGCGGTGGCAGCGGTACCGGTGAAGCTCGAGCAGTCACTGAGATGCGCCGACTGAGGTGTCGTGAAGAGCTTGCAGAAGCGTCAGGCAGTGTCGATGCAGCCAACTCCACCGCTCGCGCACGTGGCATCGCTGATGATGTTGATGCCGACGGCAGCGTCGCCCTCGGAGACCGTGGCACAAGATCCGGCAGCGGCCGGAGCCGTCGTGGTGACCGGCGCCTTCGTAGTGACAGTGGCGGCAGTCGTAGCCGGTGCGGTCATGGCGGCAGGAGCAGTCGTGGTGGTGGTGGTCGTCGTGGTGCCGCTGACAAAGCTCGAGCAGTCGCCCAGGTGAGCCGACTGCGGCGTGGTCGTGACCTTGCAGAAGCGACAAGCCGTGTCAATGCAGCCAACGCCACCATTCACACACGAAGCATCGCTGATGATCTGGATTCCGACAGCAGCGTCGCCAGCTGAGACGGCCGCACAGGAGCCCGGAGGGTATGTGGCTGGCGCCGTGGTCGTGGCTGGCGTCGTGGTCGTGGCGGGGGCCGTGGTCGTACCAGTGGCAGGCGCAACCGTGGCAGGCGCATTCGTAGCCGTCGAAACAGTGTAGCTGGAGCAGTCACCGAGGTGAGCCGACTGAGGCGTGGTCGAGACCTTGCAGTAGCGGCAGACATCGCTGAAGCAGCCAAGGCCACCGCTGGCGCACGTGGCGTCACTGATCACCTGGATACCAACGGCAGCATCACCCTCAATCACCGTGGTAGCGCAGAGACCGGTCGTGGCGGGAGTTGTCGTGGTGGCGGGAGCCATCGTGGTGGCCGGAGCGGCCGTCGTGACAGCAGGGGCAGCCGTCGTGACAACAGGGGCGGTCGTAGCAACAATGCTGGAGCAGTCCACCAGGTGGGCGGACTGCGGGGTCGTCGAGGTCTTGCAGAAGCGGCAGACGCTGTCAATGCAGCCCACATCGCCAGCCGCGCACGTGGCATCGCTCGTGATCTGGATGCCGACGCTGGCGTCACCCTCCGAGGCAACCTGCGTGCAGGCACCCGACGGAGCAATCGTAGTCGGAGAAGCGGTGGTCGGGGCATCCGTGATCGGAGCAGTCGTGATCGGAGCAGTCGTGGTCGGAGCAGTCGTGACAGTGCTACCATAGCCCGAGAACGAGGAGCAGGCCGTGAAGCTCGCAGACTCGGTGGTGTCGGACGTCTTACAGAAGCGGCAGCCAGCAATGAAGTAGTCGGCATTTGCCTCCGTGACCGTCGCGTCCAGCACAACGTCAATGCCGAACACCTTGAACTCGTCAGCGAGGGTGCACATCGTGCCAGCGATGTCGCTGGGGTCAAACGCGGGCTCCTCAGTCGCGGGCGCGGGCATATGAGCAGAGCAGTCGTCAAGATGAGCCGACTGGGGCGTCGTCGTGACCTTGCAGAAGCGGCAGACGTTGTCAATGCAGCCGACGCCGCCAGCCGCGCACGAGGCGTCCGAGATGATCTGGATACCAACCGCAGCATCACCCTCCGACACAGGCGTCGAGCAAACTGCAGCGGCCGGAGCAGACGTTGCCGGGGCCGTCGTGACGGGCGCCGTCGTGACAGGGGCGGTCGTGGCGGGAGCAGTCGTCGTGACCGTAGCGGGGCAATCGTTGAGATGAGCCGACTGCGGGGTCGTCGAGGTCTTGCAGAACCGGCAGATGCTGTCAATGCAGCCAACTCCGCCAGCCGCGCAGGTGGCGTCCGAGACGATCTGGATGCCGACAGCAGCGTCGCCCTCCGACACCGGCGTCGAGCACACGGTGGGAGCAACAGTGACTGGGGCGGGAGCAACAGTGCCAGGCGTGGCAGTGGCAGCAGCGCTGGGGTCCAGCACGATCGCACAGTCCGTCAGGTGCGCCGACTGCGGGGTGGTCGAGAGCTTGCAGAAGCGGCAGACGCTGTCAATGCAACCAAGACCGCCGGCAGCACAAGACGTGTCCGTGACGATCTGGATGCCAACCGCAGCGTCACCAGCCACCACAGTCGTCGTGCAGACGGCGGGAGCCGTCGTGGGTGCCACGTAGCCGGGGAAGAGCGAGCACAACGTGAACGTCTCCAACCCGGCCGTGTCGGCGAGCTTGCAGTAGCGGCAACCGGTCGAAGCGTAGTCGGTGTCGTCTGCCTTTGCCGTCGCATCCAAGACAATGCCAAGGCCAACAGCCGCGCTTTCATCGTCGATGGTGCAGGTCGTGACGACATCGACGGGGGCGAAGGTCGGCTCCTCAGTCGCCGGAGCAGGTGTCGTGGTAACCACGGGAGCAGGCGTCGTCGTCGGAGCGGTCGTAGCAGGAGCGACCGTAGCAGGGGCGACCGTAGCAGGGGCGGTGGTGGCGGGGGCGGTTGTGGTCGTCGTGTATGACGAGCAGTCTCCCAGATGGGCCGACTGGGGCGTCACCACTTCCTTGCAGAAACGGCAGTGGTCGCTGAAGCAGCCCAGGCCTCCAGTCAGACATGTCGCGTCCGTGATGGCACGGATGCCGACAGCGAGATCGCCGTCCGATATGACACACGCACCCGTGCCAGCGGTAGGCATGGGCACGGGAGCGAGGGTGGGGAAGTTGTAGCCGAACGACGAGCAGGCAAGCAAGTGGGTCGACTTGGGCGTCTCGGAGTACTTGCAGAAACGGCACCCGTTGTTGAAGCACCCAAGGCCACCAGTCGTGCAGGAAGCATCGGGAATGGCCTGGACGCCGATGGCAATATCGCCTTCCGAGGCGGTACAGGTCGCCGGAGCCGCCGTGGTAGTGGCCGGAGCAGTGGTGACCGTAACCGGAGCAGCAGTCGTCGTAGCAGGTGCCGCCGACGTCGTGGCAGGAGCCGCCGTCGTCGTGGCAGGGGCCGCCGTCGTCGTGGCAGGCGCCGTCGTCGGCAGCAGGGTAGCACACGACAGGAGGTGGGCAGACTGAGGCGTCTCACGCTCCTTGCAGAAGCGGCAGACGCTGTCAATGCAGCCCAGGCCGCCGGCCGCGCAGCTCGCGTCCGAGATGATCTTGATGCCAACGGCCGCGTCACCGGGCGACGCGGTCGTCGTGCACGTCGCCATGGCCGCGCTCTGCAACGCATGGGCGCCCAGGAAGGAGCTCGCGCTCAACGCGCACACGGCGACGAACTTGGTCAGGGTCACGAGCCCATTCTCGCGTGGGTACACCATCCTGCCTCCCTCTCGCCTGTTGGTCTTCGCACGAGAATGCTGCAGGCCCGCGAAAAGCAGAATGAGGTCGGCGCAGATCGCGGAGCAGCACCACTCGCGGTCTCTGATCCATGATCGTCGTCGTCCCCTCTTGGTCACTCGTGTTGGCTCCAAGACCAGCGCGCCCTCTGGAGCCACCGACCTTTCGCTCGAGGCTCTCCGTCACGCGTGATGCGCGCCGATAACGGTTTTCTCGTCGCGCTTTGTAGCTACAGGCCACGGGCTCATTCACTCAACGCATGGACGCTGCGCTTTTGGGCCTCCAAGGGGCGCTGAGCGAAACCCAACGCGCGCATTTATCGAACAGTAAGGGAGAATTTTTGGCCTTGATTGGACGTGGGCAAGATCCGCGAGAGCAACACAGAGGCTCTCGTGGGCGACCACTAGCACCATGGCGACCTTCTAGCGGCGGATCGGCGGCAAAGAGACTCCCTTAGTAACGGACACTTGGTCGGCACGCTTCTCGGCTTCTTCGCCCGATAGGCTCAGGGCCGTTGGCGGTAGTCGCCGCTCCAGAACGCCACCCGTCGCCTCTCTGAATGGAGAAGAATCGTGCGACGTTGGGCCGCCGCTTCGAGGCGGCTTGGCTTGTTCTTCCGCGCCGCTTTTGAAACGGCATCGATGCCGCTAGACGCGCGTGTGGCTCGCGGCGATCTTCCATCGATTGGGCGGCTTTTGCGGCGCTTCTCCTCGGCCAGCGAGTGGAGACTGTTTTGCTCTCTCCAGTCTTTGCTGTCTGAGCAAGCGCAGCCAGCCATTCATCTGACTGTTTTCGGCTGCATGTTGAACGTTCAACTGAACCGGGACCCAGCTCCAGTTTCCCGCTGCCACATAAGGAGGAGCGGCGCCGCTAAAGACATGGTGATGGGTTGACGTGCCGCTTCGCAACCGTCCTTCCAAGGCTCGACCCAATCGATTCATGGGCGCTGCAAGGCCCATCCATTCGCGAAAGTGTCCAGGAGGCGTCTAGCAAGTGGCGGTGATGGTGTGCTTGGTCGTAATTACGAGTGATCGCGAGATAGAGATCAGATGCGACGCTCTGGCGGGTCGGCCCAGCTCATGGGCGAGCCCAATGGATATCGCGTGCCACGCGCGCCTCCATTACGTTGTTTTCGAGCTGCTCACGGCAAGGCGCTATCCAAGCGCGCGCTCAGACCTTTGTGGTGGCCTCTAATCTTCCTTCTTGGCGCTGTGAGAACTACGATTTGGTTTGGTTGAGCGGCGTTGAACGCGCGCACGCAGTCGTATGTGGCGTCAGCTCATGCCCGACGCGACACTTTAGCGTCCAAAGATTGGATCTAGCGCGCGCATTAGCGTATAACGTTCAACATGCCGCTCTTCCATGCTAGGAATTGGTGGCTCTAGCTGGCGAGTTCGCGTGAGTGACTGCAACCGCAGGGCGTGAAACAACCGCTCTCGGTGCTGATGTATTGCTCGCATTATCATTATTGGATAGTCAAGAAACTGGCGCTACATGACGGGATGAGTCGCAAAGAACGTGATTAGGAGAATGATCAAAAGAAACGCCCGGGGCTCTCGCCACGCGTCACATGGACTGCGAGGAAGCGCTAACATGGATTTTGAGGTCAATGCCGGCCTTATTCGCTGGCTTCGCAAGCCCCAAGCGCCTCTTCTGCTGTCGATCCATTGGCATTTTCAACCTCAGCGCTGGTCTCAACCTCCTCGTTGATGGCTGGAGACGGGTCGGATCTCTCCGATGCACCGGAAGAAGCTCTCCTGACTCGGACGATCGCAAAGCCCACAACTGCCAGGCATGCAACCGTTGTCGCCAAAGCGACCGCAACCCAGAAACTGTCCCCGGTCATGTCGCTGATCAACGGGGCAGCCTCGCCCCCGCCTCTAGTTGCCAGGACAGACGACGTCGAAGGCGCGTTGCAGTCGTCGTAAACGGCCGACTGGGGCGTCACAAACCGCTTGCAGAACTTGCACGCGGACGGCAGCATGCACCCGACCCCGCCAATGGACAGACAGTCGGCATCGACCACGATGTCCAGCCCAGCCTTGGCGTCGCCGTCCGACACGACCATCGAGCAGGTCACAACCGGTTCGGATGGGTCTGGAGTGACCGGTGACTCCGTGACGCTCGACACCGGATCTGTCGTTGCGGCCGAGCCAGCGTCGCCGAAGACCGGGATTGGCCTGAACGTGATGTCGGAGAGGTCAGGAGGGGACGGGATGTCGCTGCACGCCTTGTAGACTTGCGACTGGGGTGTATCATAGCGCTTGCACAGTCGGCAGATGTCGTCCAGGCACCCGACACCGCGATCGCTACACGTCTGGTCCGTCACCACGGCGATCCCAACTGCTGCATCGCCCTGCGTCACGCTACCGTCGCAGATCAAGGGAATCGCTGGATCGTTGGACGATACCGTCGGTGTCCGTGTCGCGGTCGTCGTTGTCGGTGCGGACGTTGGCGCCGTAATCGTCACAACAGGCTCCGGCGTCGCCGACTGTGGGCTGAAAGTGTTCATGTATGCAACAATGTCGGTGCAGTCCTCCAGATGGGCCGACTGTGGCGTGCTCACCGCCTGACAGAAGCGACAGATAGCGTCGATGCAGCCCACACCGTCGCTCGCACACGTTGGGTCGGTCGTGATCCGGATCCCCACGGCGTAGTCGCCCGCCGACGCCGTTGATGTACACACAGCCGCTACGGTTTCTTCAGTCGCTGTTTTGCTGACGGTCGGCGCTCCTTTCGCGAGTCTGTTGGGCGTCGTGGGCGCGGTTGTCGTCGCTGCTGATACCAACGCACCTGTCGCGAGGGTGAAGCAGTCCAACAGATGCGCCGACTGCGGCGTCAGTGCCGATCGGCAGTACCGACAGCGATCGCTGTAGCACCCAAGCCCTCCTTTTTGACAACTCGAGTCAGCAACCGCTGTCACTCCGACCGCGGCGTCGCCTGGCGGAGCAGTGCACGCCGATGCAGCCGAAGGCGCTGCTGTCGCAACTGGGGCGAACGTGTATCCTAGCGAAGCGCACGGCAGAAGATGCGTCGACTGTGTCGTGTCGTAGAGCTTGCACATTCGGCACTGCGTGCCCAAACACCCCAGTCCTCCGCCCACACAGGCGGCGTCAGGAACAACCTGGACGCCGACGGCTTTGTCTCCGGCGGACGCTGCACACGCCAAGGCCGAAAGTAGAGGGGTGGGCGTTGCCGTTGGCGTATTGGTCGTCTCTGGAGTCATCACGACAGGCGTAGTAGTCCATAACGTCGCGCCGATTGATGTGCAGAGTGGCAAATGGCTCGACTGGGGCGTCGTGGTGACCGCACAATACCGGCAAATGCTGTTGATACAGCCCAGATCGCCTGCCTGGCACGATGTGTCTGCGACAATGCTGATGCCGACCGCTGCATCGCTTGGTGACACGGAGAGCGAGCACACTACCGCGTCGGCCGACGGGAGCAAGACCGCAGTCCCGGTCGCCAGTGCGGCTGCCAGACGAAGAAAGAAGAGCATTCCCCGTCGATAGAGGAGGCGGATGTAGCTGAATAGGTGGCGTTGGTCGAGAAGAGGAATGAGTGATGTTGGACCGATGCGAATGTCGAGGCTAATAAGCTGTAGCCAGTCGCCTCCTTTGATCAAGCGACAGGAGATAGCACATACCAACGCTGTGCATATCGCAAAAATCGCGTTTATCGATAAAAGAAGAACCAGGCGACTGAGAAGCGCGCCCTTCGACGCGAAATAGAAGATCGCCGCGATCCTTCACGCGAAACGGACTCGCGTGGCTGGTTTGATAAGGCGCCAAGGGGCCAGTCTCCGTCTCTTCGACGGTCGTTTGCCGCCAAGTCACGGCGACATGTCAGCATTATGGGATCCCTCGGTGAGCTGAGACATCAGGTCGGAACGTCCGCGTTGCACGAAGATGGAGTGCACTCAAATGATAACTATCCTTCCTATCATCGTGAAACCTGCACGCATCAAGCGCAAGACAAGAGCGCGCTGAACGCGAGGCACAAAAAGCGTTCGGTGCGCGTTCCGCACCTGCGTTCTTTGCGCGCTAGCGGTGGAAGTCGTAACGGGGCGTTGTTCACTCCCATCGAAACGCCTTCGTGTCTCGCCACTGGTGGATTCTAGGCGTCAGGGCTACAAAGTAGTTCAACACCGCCGCCAAGCTGCTGCTCATACCTTGGTCTTGAGGTGCATCGACAGGGTATATCTTGTCTCTGTGGTTAATATGATACCTTCTTGTTGCAAGACCAGCTCGATACGCCTTGATACGCAGTTGAGACAACAGCACCACTGTGCAGCTCGATTGCCGCCCAATCCGACAAACACCGCGCGCTTCGCACGCGAACGACGTGTCAACTAGAGGTCGTCTCAACTTTGGGTCGTCACCCATGCCCAATGAACGTACGGCGTCGCTTCGCTGGCCGTTTACGGAGCGTTGGAAATGGCAACGCAGGCGATGTATTGCGCGCGTCGCTTCAAGTTCTCCAAGAGTGATGATCTATGTATTTTGAAATAGAGAGTGGTGGTAAAATGTGGGACACATCACCCTGTGGCCTCAGGTTGACTTCAACAGCAACGGCGCCCCATGTTCGCCCCGACTTCGACCGGCAAATGAGCCAGAGACTGCCGGCACCGTTCTCGTCATGGTGGCGACTCGACATGTCCGTGTTGCGGTCCCTCCAATGTTTTTTTTACTATTGGTGGTCGTGCCTTGCCGTCGTTTGTACCGCACGAGTAGCGATCGAGTCCTCCATACAACTCACGCGAAGATGAGGACGAGCCTTCAGCGGAAGCTACTGCGCTGGCGCAAACGCCCGCAAAATAAAAAGCACTGTAGGGCACCATCCAAGTCGCGAGTACATTCTGAACCAGCACCGGTATTAGCGTCGGGCATCGGAGGGCGAACGGGTGAGGGGAGGTATCTCACCGAGCACCGTGGACGCACAGTGGACGCGGTGGTGTTGTGGTGGTTTATGAGTTCGAGGCATATTCGTCAAACCAGGACAGTGGCAAACAAATGAGTGAGCGTACTGTATTGGAGTCCACGCAGACTCTCGTAGAAGTGCATCTGCATTGTTGATACCTTGGGAGGCGAGTGCTGTATGTAATCCGTTCGAGCAGCCTCAGCGTCGCCGTCTTGCCGACGATGAGATTGAAGATGGTAGGACCAAAACTCGATCAGGACCAGATACGGTCGTCCTTCCGTCGACTCGATTGTGGGTGTGGATGTTTTGTTTGTGCTAGGCCATGTTCCACGCCACCGAGAATCCCGAGGTTCAACTCGACAGCTTCCATGCATTGCGGCACAGAGACGAGGTATCGGATCCCATGGCGGTGAACAATTGGTGATACAGTCTATCCTCTGTTTTCAGCCACCACTTCCTTCATATAACCTAGAACAAATTATATAAAGTTTGATGAAAAGTGG
This sequence comes from Phytopythium boreale, assembly GCA_023338115.1. Lineage (NCBI taxonomy): Eukaryota > Oomycota > Peronosporomycetes > Pythiales > Pythiaceae > Phytopythium > Phytopythium boreale. The sequence continues at coordinate 35,094 of JAADYG010000170.1, forward strand.
TACAAATTGGTTATTAACTTCCGGCCAATCATCAATGACCTGGCATTTTTATCAAAACTATGGTGGATGAAAAAAGAGGATAGACTGTAACGTTCGTTTTCTCAGACCTGGTCGCTCTCGAGTGGCACCGCCTGATGCGGGGCGAATGCGCATTCGAAGTACTGTATTGAGGCGACGGCAGTGGCGTGTTCGCGCTTCGGCCAACGTTAGAACACGGCAAATCACAGTTTGATCGTCAAAAATCGATGTGCACGACGATGGACCGCCTGCCGCCGCACTGACCAGCCTTGCGCTTGTCAGCCGGAACTGTCTTGCCGTGTGGAAGTTGGACGCTGCTGGCCGACGTTCCCCCAGCCCAGATCACTCGCATGGAACGGCAACAACTCGAGTTGTCCGACTCGAACGTCTACACAGTGTAATGACGCCAGGTTTATGACGCAAGCGCGCGGTTGCCAAATCGCTCGGTGTCGCGAGTGGGCATTGCGAATCTCAACCAGACCTGGAGGTGAGTTGGGCCGTCCCACGTCTCGTGGATTCTTGGTTGTGCTGCGACCGCTCACGTGCTTCACTGTAGTCCTGGGTGACGCACGAAGAGTCTTCGCGCGTCACCGACAGAGGGATCGACCGATACACAGCGTGGTTCTGGTCGGGCACACGTCATACACTCTACACATGTACCTCACACCGTGCGACGCACGGCCCAAGCTCGAGGGCGCCGCTCACTGTTTATGCGTTGCAGATTCGATGGCGCGATGTGACGGCGAAATATTTCAAGTGCAGTGTGAGAGTTCCATGACAGCTACAGTACGCGCGCTCGAAATGACACATCACAGTTGGGCGAGGGGGAGGCCTGAGCGAGCCACCATCCCATCGCACTCGGCGCTACACAGTGTAATGAGCGTCGGGACCACTGGTTTCGGGTGCAGCAGCAACACCGATGACCATTGATTCAATCTGCATAGTGTACAGCTCGTGATGGTCTGCGCGTTGGACAACACGCTCGAACCTCGGCATCGATTGCTGGTGGTCCAGAGCCCACCGTTCGCCCGACGAAGACGAGGTGCTTGCCGGGGAGATGGAGCTGCGACGCTCGGATTCAAAGCGGGCAGGCGATTGCCGCTTGTGGGTGGCGCCACCGGTATACTGAAGTCTCTGCAGTGAATCCTCGCGCAGCGCGCGGACTGCGACTTTACTGCCGCCTGTTGCGCGGACTGCCACTTTGCCGCCGCCCTATTTTGCCTGCTCAGATGATGAAGAGACAAGATCGCTAGAGGCTAGCCTTTTTGGCCCACGCGGACGATGCAAGTGTAAGGGAAAGTTCGCCGAACCGCGGAGATTCGCGCGCGCCTGCAGGCGCGCTGTACCAGCGCTCGGCAGCCACCAAGATCGCGCCGCTCCTTGCTCTGGAGGCGCGTAGATTCCCCGCGATTTGCTTGCAGCGCCTTTGGCAACCAATCGTTCCAGTCCGACGCCTATGGAATGCCCGCGCTAACATAATATACCAAACATTCCGACCACGCGCAGCTGACTGTCTGAGTGCAGTGGTGTTCTCGCTCAGCACTTTTCGCGCCCATTGGCCGCCAGCACGCGGCTTTCTCGGCTGCGTCGCTGCACTCAAAGGCGCGCGCGCCTTCTGCTCTCAACGCGGCGGCAACCTGGCGATCGACAGCGTCGCAAGACGACCGAATCGCGCGCTCGCAGCCAGCACCCAAGAGAACATGAATCAAAGAGTGGGGGCTCGGATGCTGAACCCCTCCGCAGGCGGAAAGCCAATGATAAGCGCGCCGACGCCCAAGTCACGAACGTTTTGCCAGCAAATCTCCCCGGACCTGCTCGGTCAGTTCTGTACACTGGTTCTGTATGTACTGTACAGTACGTGGCAATTACTGTACGTTGCAGACCGATCATGTCGTCAAAATATTACAGCGAGATTCGCAAGCTTGAAGCGCGACGACGTTTCGCTGCTTCTTTGTATCGGACTCGATGGCTCCAGTCCGGCGACGAATCTCGGTGAATCTTGGCGTGTGGGATGGGCGTTTCGCCGTTGAGCGCGGTCCATCTGGTCGTTCATAATTCTAAAACAAGGTGCAGTGATGATAAACCGCTGTCAAGTGTCAGTCGACGGTAGTACCTTGTTTTAGTGAAATTTAGATAATAAAGCCATGCAGTGCGAATATCAGCTAGGGGAGCGGAACGAGCGTGCAACTATTGCGAGAGAGGACGCCGAATCTCCTGATTCGAAACGACGCGCGCCACCGCCACAAGTTGCAGCATCCGGTCCGTTTTAGTTGCCTCCACGCTGCGATTTACGGCAACAATCCTGCCGATCCAGCGCGTTCGCATTGGCACACGATGCCCGTTTTCATTCCGTACATTGCGCGATTTACCGTCCGCCCAACCCCTAATTGACTCATTCCGCCCGTCAATTCCGAGCTTCCGGCAGCGCGGGGCGAAAGAAGCTGTCCATTTTTTGGGTTTCCAGGACGTCACAGTCACAGGCCGAGTTCAAGCGCGGCGGACGCATCATTTCCACAAGTTCTTCCTCCCGCGGACGTCGACCGTACACTACAGTACACTATAAGCGTTGTATCTTCGGCCCGCTGCGCTCGTTCCCTCGCTCGCTCGCTCGGCTGCTGATCACAGCCACGGTCTGGTCGCACCCGGCACCTGTCCATCCTCTTCGTCGTCTAGCCACCCCACCGTAGTACACTGCACACGCCCGCGTGACCTCCAGGACAAGCCCAGCCTCGCTTCGTTCCCGCCCGCCTCCCATCATTTTTCAACACCCCACAGGAAGTAACGCCCGTGCCTCGCTTTAGCGCCGACCGTTCCTCGCCGAACAGGACCACCTCCCCGCGGCACTTGACCATGAAGTTCGGCAAGGGCTTGCTGCGCGAGATCCTGCAGAGCAACCCCGAGTGGGCGCCCTTCTGGCTCAACTACAAGAACCTCAAGAAGCGCATCAAGGCCGTCACGCAGGCCGCGCACCACGCCGCCTCCCAGCGTGATATCTGTACGTCTCTGCGACGCAGGCAACCATGCTCCTGGCACTCGAGCTGACTTGTTGGATGGATTGATTGTTTGCAGCCGAGTCGGAGCTGGAGGTCGCCTTCTTCCGCGACCTGCAGGCGGAGCTCAAGAAGATCTCGCTCTTCTACGCGTCCGAGGAGAAGCGCGTCGCCTTCCGCTACCACCAGCTGCGCGCCGTCTTGAAGTCGCTCAAGGTGGGATCTCTACCTATCGACTCGTGTCGATTGACTTCAGCAGTGCTGACCGTGTCCTGTGCGTTCGTGATCTCCAGCGGAAGAACGGCGTCGACGCGTTCGAGGCCCAGCGACTCATGTTCGCGTTCGTCCACTTCTACCGCGAGTGCATCCGCCTCGAGAACTTCGCCGTCATGAACTACCAGGGCTTCTCCAAGGTGGGGTTTCGTGTCCACATACTCTAGCCTACGGACTCTGTGACTTGCGTCTAACGAGTTTCCTGTACAATCAAACAGATCCTCAAGAAGCACGACAAGATGACGGGCTACAACACGCGCTCCAAGTACATGCGCCGCAAGGTGAACCTCTCGTCCTTCTCGAGCTACCCGGCGCTGCTCCAGATCCTCTCGAGCACCGAGGAGATGTTCCACGAGGTCGAGCGCGACGCCCGCATGGCCGGCGGTGTCTCCAACATGAAGCTCAACATGCAGCCGCAAGTCAACCCGCTCGGCAACCTGCGTGCCTCGCACTTGATCATGGAGGAGTCGTCGACTCCGTCGGGCGCCGACTTCGTCCCTCGCCACTTCACGTCGCCGCCGCACCTGACGCCGTCCAACTCGTCCGCCATCGCCGCTGGCTTCCCTGCCTCGGTGCTCTGGACGTCGGAGGAGCAGGACACCGTCCACGTGCGCGGCGTGGAGCTCAAGCACGCGTGCTAGCGGCGTCGAGGAGTGGGATCCATGGGTGTTTGGTGTCGGCGACAAGCTGGAGTGCGTTGAACTGTGGTCGTCGGATATTTAAGACAGGGAATTGCAAGAACTTACAGCAGGCAGACGGCTAAAGCGTAGCCGCAGTTAGGTAAAACGTTAGATCGGAACTTCAGAACAAGCTTCTCTCTCATTTTGTTGTGTTTTCTCAAGATTTTCACCGAAAACAGTTCTTCTAAAACGTTTGTATGATTCCCTTAATTGACTACTCTGGTGTAAAAGAGGGTTACTAAAACGTAGCATCTTATAACCTAATTTCGCATAAATAAGAGAGCTGTAGTCGCAAATCGAAAAGCTCACAGCGAATATCCCCCGGTGAAGGCTTGCAACAACAAACATGGCGCAGTTGCTTCGCGCAGCAGGTAAGTACTAATGCGCGCCCCCTGTGCGCTACCAAGGCGACCGAGCACCTCTAAGGGAACAGCGAGTGTGAAGGGGAAGCAGCTCCTAATGCGATGTGTGCATGTGCGTGTGGTGGCGCAGCGAACGGCAACCTGGACAAGGTGAACGACCTGCGGGACCAATGGAACAGCCAGAACAAAAAGGGGGAGACCGGTGCGCTGCGGCTCGATGGATCCCTGCTTGGCGCGCTAGCACGCTACTGACTACCGTGTGCCGCGCGTTTGCTTTGTTGCCCTGGTGGTGGCAGCGCTGCACATTGCGGTGGCGGAGGACCACGTGGAGATCGTCAAGCTGCTCGTGTCGAGCGGCCACATGCTCAACCTGCAGGAGAGGAAGAACAAGTTCACGCCGCTCATGCTGTGCTTGGCGCAACAGCCGCCGCACTTTGAGGAGATCTTCGCGGCGATCCTCAAGGGCAAGCCGGACCTGGACGTCCAGGACTCGGCGGGCCAGACGATCCTACACCTCGCCGTTCGTACGTTGCTACATCCTGTTCTTCAGAGTGGTGGCTCCACAAGATCCTGACGTGCTCTTTGTGACATTGCTGGATCGGCAGAGTTTGAGGAGATGGAGGCGCTGGAGATGATCCTCAAGGCTAAGCCTAAGGTGGACGCGGCGGATGCCAAGAAGATGACGGCGCTCCACGTCGCGGCGGGAAAGGGGAACCTGGAGATCGTGCGGCTTTTGGTACGGGTCACAGTGGATGCTTTGGTTGATGTATGGACGTAAGACTGGTTAGCGCGGATCACTTACATCTATAGAATGATCTGATCAGGTTGAACGGGGACACGCCAACGTGAACACGATCGACGCCAAGGGAAACACCGCACTGTGTGTTCAAACTATGGACGCGTTTGGTCTGCCGTGGGTGCGTGAAGGACTGATGCTTGTGGGTTGGTTATGCGTTGGTTTTCAGGCACTGGGCGTGCATCAACAACGGTAGTGAACTGGTCGAGCTCATCAACTACTTGGTGGAAAAGGTAACACTGACATCGTAGCGCTACAACAACGAGAGGCAGGGAACTGACAGCGTGGTGCGGATCTTCAGGGCGCCAAGCCGATCAAGAACGCGGCGGGCAACACGGCGCTGCACTCGGAGGCTATGCACTGCGACACGAGCGCGTCGTGGCCCACCGCCGCCGCGCAGGCTCTGTCGCGCGCGTTTCCCGAGATCGTCACGGAGGTGAACAAGAACAACCAGACAGCACAGCAGACTTTCGAGGGCGGAGTCGATGCCGAGGAGCCCGCGGTCTCCACGCCCGACGAGCGGCCGGCGGCTTCGAGCAAGCCTGCGAAGGGGAAGCGGCTCAACAAGGCGGAGGCTGCGCAGGAGTTCCAGGAGAAAGCTGCCGCTGCGCGCAATGGTAAGTGTTGCACTCTGGTGTTGAAGCAAGCGGGATGCTCATGCTGTGGTGTTCACCATGCAGCCGCCATTGCTGCCACCAAGAAGAAGGCGAGCAAGCACTTGGAAGGGGCCAACGGAGCGCCGGGGCCGCTCGTGTGGCTCGCCATTGTGCTCGCAGTGCTCGCCGCGCTGTACGCGGTGTTCGCGCCCGGGTCGGAAGCTCCGTAGTGCATGATGCAGGAAGGGATACCGCCGTCCGATCTGATCCAGCTACCGGTTGCAGTTGTGTAACCACGTAATAAACCTAGTCGTGGAATGGTTTATTTTGATAAAACCTTTTTCCTTTAATGCAGTAAACGTGCAAAATCACAACCAAACATTTGAATAAACCTAATCGATTGTTGCGGGGCGACTGTAGGTTTTATTGGGTAACCAGGCGTTTACCTGTACGCCAGCCAATCGCCAACGCCCAAAAGCAAAAAGCGCCGCCGCTTTGGTCGTCGGGAAGGCTCGGACGCGCATTCGCCTTCGCTTCGTGGCCGTAAGACCAGTCGACAGACCGACAGACAGACCGCAGCAGCCATGGCGGACGACGAGCTCGACCTGTTCAGCGCGTTCGACGACGCGGGCGCGACGCTCTCGAGTGAGGAGCGCGCCGAGGCGACGGCTTCGTCTTCTTCGTCTTCCAAGCGGAAGGAACTGCCGGAGGCCGTCGCCACGGACGAGCACGCGCCGTCTCCGCCGGCCAAGAAGCAGCAGGCGGACGAGAAGAAGGAGGCCGCCAGCGGCGGTAAGCCGGCGTCGACCGAGCTCAAGGTGGTGGCGGGCAAGCACATTGACGCGACGCCCGTGGATGCGGCCAGCAGCAAGGACACGCCGGGCGTGGTGGCCACGGGCACGCAGCAGAAGAACCTCATCTCGTTCTCGGTGTACCCGCCGGACTACGAGCCCAAGCCGACCGAGGGCGCCATGATGAAGAACCCGGCCAAGACGTACCCGTTTACGCTCGACCCGTTCCAGCAGCAGGCCGTCGACTACATTGAGGCGGGCGAGTCGGTGCTCGTGTCGGCGCACACGTCGGCCGGTAAGACGGCCGTGGCTGAGTACGCGATCGCCAAGTCGTTGCGCGACAAGCAGCGCGTCATCTACACGTCGCCCATCAAGGCCCTGAGTAACCAGAAGTACCGCGACCTGGAGGAGGAGTTCGGCGACGTGGGCCTCATGACGGGCGACATCACCATCAACCCGTCGGCCACGTGTCTTATTATGACCACGGAGATTCTGCGCAGCATGCTCTACCGCGGATCGGAGGTCATGCGCGAGGTGGCGTGGGTCATCTACGACGAGATCCACTACATGCGCGACAAGGAGCGCGGCGTCGTCTGGGAGGAGAGTATCATCTTGCTGCCGCACAAGGTGCGCTTCGTGTTCCTGTCGGCGACGATCCCTAACTCCAAGGAGTTCGCCGGTTGGATCTGCCACATCCACCACCAGCCGTGCCACGTCGTGTACACGGACTACCGCCCGACGCCGCTGCAGCACTACATCTTCCCTGCGGGCGGCAACGGACTGCACCTCGTCGTGGACGAGAAGGGCAAGTTCCGCGAGGACAACTTCCAGAAGGCGATCGCCACGCTGTCGGCGTCGACGGCGGAGAACGACCTCGAGCTGTCATCGGCCGGCAGCAACAACAAGCGCCGCAAGGGCGGCAAGGGCGGCGGGAACCCCAAGAAGAAGATCGGCACGGATGTGTTCCGCATCGTCAAGCTCATTATGGAGCGCCAGTACGACCCGGTCATCATCTTCTCGTTCAGCAAGCGCGAGTGCGAGGCGTACGCGCTGCTCATGTCCAAGCTGGACTTCAACACGGAGGAGGAGAAGCAGTCGATCGATCAGCTGTTCAAGAACGCCATGGACTCGCTCTCGGACGACGACAAGGCGCTGCCGCAGGTCGACTCGATCCTCCCGCTGCTGCGTCGCGGCATTGGCATCCACCACGGCGGTTTGCTGCCGATCCTGAAGGAAGTGATCGAGATTCTCTTTGGCGAGGGGCTGCTCAAGTGCTTGTTCGCGACCGAGACGTTCTCCATGGGCCTCAACATGCCTGCCAAGACGGTTGTGTTCACGAACGCCCGCAAGTACGACGGCAAGGACTTCCGTTGGATCACGTCGGGCGAGTACATCCAGATGTCGGGACGTGCCGGTCGTCGTTCGCTGGACGCGCGCGGTATCGTCATTCAGATGCTCACGGAGCAGATGGAGCCGCAGGTCTGCAAAAGCATCCTGTACGGCCAGGCCGACCCGCTCTTTAGTACATTCCACCTGGGCTACAACATGCTGCTCAACCTGCTGCGTGTGGAAGACGCCGACCCGGAGTACATGATCAAGCAGTCGTTTCACCAGTTCCAGAACGAGCAGGCCGCGCCCGCGCTCGAGGAGGCGCTGGAGCGTATGCGCGAGGCGAGGGACCAGATCGTGATCAAGAACGAGGAGGAGGTCGCCGAGTACTACTACCTGTCCAAGTCGCTCGTGCGACTCAAGGAGGAGTTCCTCGCGGTCCGGAACAAGCCCGACTCGGTCGTGCGCTTCCTGAACGGCGGTCGCTTGGTCAAGCTGTACGCTCGCCCCGGAGAGGCGGGCAAGGAGTGGGATTGGGGCGTGATTGTGAACTTCACGACCAAGAACGCGAGCGACTCGACGTCTGCGGGCCCCGACACAGTTGTGCACGTGCTGCTGAACTGCGCGAACGACGAACCTACGGCTACATCTGCTTCTACGACGTCGGCGCTGCCGACTCCAGCGCCTGTTGGTTCTATGGGTCTTACGTCTACGAAGTACGAGATGAAGATCTGCCCCGTGCCGCTGGAGCTGCTGGACGAGCTGTCGTCGCTGCGCGTGTACATCCCCAAGGATCTGCGGACTCTCGAGAGCCGCCAGGCCGTCGGCAAGTCGGTCAAGGAGGTGCTGCGTCGGTTCCCGCAGGGCGTGCCGCTGCTGGACCCCATTGAAGACATGGACATCAAGGACGAGCAGTTCACGCGCGTCATCAAGAAGACGACTGAGGCGGAGGAGAAGCTCAAGAAGTCGCCGTTCCACTCGGCAGCCGACAAGGAGACGCGGTTCGCGCTGTACAATGAGAAAATGGAGAGCGAGGCCAAAATACGCGAGCTGGAGCGCCAGATCAAGGAGTCCAAGTCGCTCGTGCTGCGCGACGAACTGCGCCGCCGGCGACGTGTGCTCCGGCGACTCGAGTTTGTCGACACGGAGGGCGTGATCCAGCGCAAGGGCCGCACGGCGTGCGAGGTGTCGACGGCCGACGAGCTGCTCGTGACGGAGATGATCTTCAATGGCCAGTTCAACGACCTGTCGGTGAACGAGACGGTCGCGCTGCTGAGCTGCCTGATCAACACGGAGAAGAAGAAGGACTCGGACAAGCCGCCGTCCGCCGAGAACCTCGAGGCGCCCGTGCGGCAGCTGCGCGAAACGGCGCGCCGCGTGGCCAAGGTGATGCAGGATGCCAAGATCACGATCGACGTGGACGAGTACGCCGACTCGTTCAACACGAGCCTGGTGGACGTGGTGATCGCGTGGTGCCAGGGCGCCAAGTTCTCGCAGATCTGCAAGATGACGGACGCGTTCGAGGGCACCATCATCCGCTGCCTGCGCCGGCTCGAGGAGCTGCTGCGGCAGCTCACGCTCGCGGCGCACACGATCGGTGACATTGAGCTTGAGAAGAAGTTCGACGAGGGCGGGAAGAAGCTCAAGCGCGACATCGTCTTCGCCGCGTCGCTGTACCTGTAAGCTCCCGTGGTACTAGTAGGTGGAAGGATTGCGATGGTAGCTAGAGCCGCCGCGCTGGGTCACGAGTCTAGACCAACACAAAGAAATGCATTGGCTTGAGTTGATTCCTCTTGCGTCGTCATGCACATTTGTCGCGGCCGGATTGACCGGACATCTCGTTGAAGAATGACTGCTGGTGAGTATCATTCGGCTGTCGTTGCCGTGTTTATCACACGTGCGTGTTCGCTTCTCACCGCACAACCTTCCCCACAACGAAATAACCCTCGTCAAGTACAGTACTCATCACGCTGTTCACAAGTCACACCGACATGCCACTCTCGCGTCTCGAGCAGCACTTGGACTCGCGCTACGCCGCTCGCGTCCTGTACGCGCCCGGCCGCATTACGAAGGCCCCCGTGGAGACGGGCGTGGCCCTAGCGTACGTGATTCACACGAGCGAACCACAAGACGCAGAGCTCAGCGGTGACACGAGCCATTCAGACGAGGAATGCGAGCGCGTTGTGCTCGTCACGGGTTACTGCAACCGGCAGGAGGAGTGGGCGCCGACCGTCGACGCGATGCTGACGCGCTGGCACGGCGATGAGAAGAAGAGGAGACTCGAGGTGCTGACGCTCGACAACCGCGGCGTGGGCAACTCGGACGCGCCCTGGGGCGCCTACTCGACGTCTCAAATGGCCAGCGACGTGCTGGCGCTCGCTGATTTCGTCCGCTGGCCCACGTTCCACCTCGTCGGCGCAAGGTATCTGCACTATGCTGACGAGTTTTGCTGCTGCTTCTGAGTCACTCACTATCACGCTGGCTACCGATGACAACAGCATGGGCGGCATGATCTGTCAGAAGGTGGCGTTGCTGGCGCCCGAGCGCATCCAGTCGCTCGCGCTGGTGGTCACCGCGCGCAGCTCCGTCCTGCCCGAGTCTTCGAGCTGGCCAACATTCTTCAAGATGCTCACGTCGGTACTCAACCCCGACCGCATGGTGGACGGCATCATGGCGTTCCTGTATCCTAGCGCGTTCCTCGACACCTGCGTCGACGATGACAAGACCATGCGCGACGTCATGTTCCGGTATCATTCCACCGTGTCCGTAGCGAACGGCACGCCGCCCGTGCTGGGCTCGTTGGGGCAGACGACGGCGGTGACGACGCACCACGTGACGGACGATGAACTGCATCACCTGCGCGACCGCGGGTTCCCGATCCTCGTCCTCGGCGCGCGGCAGGACCAGTGCATCAACGTGTCGCACGCGCTGAGACTGAACGAGCTGCTCGCTAGCGACCACACCGAGTTGTTCGTGTTCGAAGACGCCGGCCACGGACTGCTACTCCAGCACATTGACGCGGCCGCCGACAAGCTGCTCGAGCTGATCCAGCGAGCCAGCGTGGACAATTAGCGAAACGCGGTAGACTCACGTGATGCACGTGCATCGATCCCAAGGCTCAACACGAGGGCATAGGCCGCGTCTTTGGCTTGTCTGTCGCCGCCGATGGCGAGCAGGACGCTCGCAAAGGAGAAAAGCGCACGTGGTGGAACGGAACCGGAGGCAGCTGTACTGCAGAAGACCGTTGGTTGACCTGAGAACGCAGCGGTCCCGTCGCTTGGATTAGCTGATCGCCCCATCCTCCTGTCGACCGCGAGCAGCTCCCTCCCGGTATATCCAGTTTTAGAGGTGTTTACCATAGTATATGAACTTGTGGTCCTGTTTTCATCATATGTAATTGGATGGGTTATCATATATCAGGATGAAAATCACGCAACGGCTGACTCCACATGCCAATCACCATCGAACACTTGCGTAAAGTAGCGGGCCGGAATGGGCATCTAACCCACCGTCGCCAACTCTTCGCGGCCGCCTTGCCGCAAGGCTTGCGCCTTGACAAAAAGCGCGCTCATAATCGCATTCCGCCTGCCCGTGTGAACACTACCAACCTCGTCTCATTGCAGCCATGCCGCTCTCTCGCCTGGAACAGCACATGGCGTCCAAGTACGCGGCGCCGCGCGCCTTCACGGCCGAGACCATTCAGAAGGCCAAGGTGTCGGCGGGCGTCTCGCTCGCGTACGTGATCCAGGAGAGCGAGCACGCGGCGGAGCCGAGCGACGAGGTGCGCGTGGTGCTCGTCATGGGCTACAGCTACCGCAAGGAGGAGTGGGCGCCGATCGTGGACGGTTTGCTGACGGTCTGGCAAGCCAAGGGCGAGGACAAGAAGCTCCGGGTGCTGACGCTCGACAACCGCGGCGTCGGCCACTCGGACGCGCCATGGGGCAAGTACTCGACGTCCATGATGGCCAAGGACACGCTTGCACTCATGGACCACCTGGACTGGAAGACCTTCCACCTCGTGGGCACGAGCATGGGCGGCATGATCTCGCAGGAGCTGTGTCTGGCGGCGCCCGAGCGCGTCCAGTCGCTGTCGCTGGTCGTGTCGGCGCGCGGCAAGTTCACGCCGGCCTTCTCGACCTACCCGTCGATCCTCACGACGCTCACGTCGTCCGACTCCAAGAAGATCGTGAATGCCATGCTGTCCTTCCTGTACCCGAAGGAGTTCCTCGAGAGCAAGAACGGCGACAACGGCACCATGCACGACGTCGTGTTCAAGTACCACACAGAGGTGGCGGCGGCCAACGGCGCGCCGCCCGCGTCCGGTTCGCTCGGCCAGACGGCCGCGCTCACGTTCCACTTCGTGTCGGACGACAAGCTGCGCAAGATCCGCGACCACGGCTACCCGATCCTCATCGTCGGCGCGCGCCAGGACCTGTGCATCAACGTCTCGCACGCGCTGCACTTCAAGGACGTGCTCGCGAGCGACCACACGGACTTTGTCATGTACGAGGACGCCGGTCACGCCGTCTTCCTGCAGCACATTGACGAGGTCGCCGACAACCTCATCTCCACCTTCCTGCGCGCGTAGTTGACAAACAAGCCCAGCCGAAAGGTTCCGACTTGACTACTTCAATACGTTAAGCGAAATGAATCGAGGCTTGAGTTATTGCTGCAGCAGCGAGTCGTTGATGGTGTCAATTGTCCAGCGGAGCGCTCGTGATTGTCGCGAGGATCTCGGCGGCGACTTCGTCGAGGTACTGCACGAACACGCCGTGACCGGCGTCGTCGTACATCACGAGGCGGACGTTGTCGCTCGCCAGGTGCTCGTACAGCGTCTTGGCTTCGCGGGACGGGATGACAACGTCCTTGCAGGCGCCCAGAACCAGGATCGGATACGTCCGGACGTCGCGGATCGCGCGCAGGCGCTCGTCCGACACGAAGTGCGACACGATGGCGGCGCTCTGCCCGACCAGGCCGAACACGCGCGGCTTCTCGCGGCTGTCGACCAGGTGCTTGTGGCACTCGTACAGCGCTTCGTAAACGCATCGACGACGGGTTCCATTGCTGTCGCCTCCTTCCTTCATCTCCCGCGACAAGAACGCGGCCGGGTACAGCACAACGAGCAGGTTGTGGGTCTCCGTGTCGGCGTCTCCGTAGTCCAAGGTCTTGGTCATGGGCACCACGCCCTGGTAGTCGGGGATGAACCTCCCTCGGGTCGTGCACAGCAGCGACAGCGACTGCACACGGTCCGGCGCCAGCGCTGCCACCTCCAGCGTGATCATCCCGCCGAGACTTGGGTGAGAGGCAACAAACAACAACAAATGCATCCGATCAGTCATCCCGCCAACGAAGCACGCCCGTAACGCTAATCATCACCGCACCTGTAGCCGATAATGTGCGCGCGCGCCCAGCCCACGTGGTCCAGCAGCGCGAGCGCGTCCTGGGCCATTTGCTGGGTCGTGTACGGACCCATGGGCGACGTGGAGCCGCCGACGCCGCGGTTGTCGAACGTGAGCACCTCCAGCCGCGCGTCCTCACTGCTCTGATGCGTCTCTCCCCACTGGCGAAGCATCGTCTCGATCGTCGGCGTCCACGTCTCCTTGGTGTTCAAGAATCCCATTACCAGCATCACGCGGACCGCTCGAGCAGCAGACGTGTTGCTGGTCTCCGCCCGTGAGTGGATAGCGTACTCCATCGTGATGCCCGTCGAGATCTTGGCTCGGCGGATGTGCTGCGCACCAAAGTGGATGGGCGCCGTGAACGCCGCGTCGAGGTGTCTTTGCAGGCGAAAACCTCTTGGACCGGTGGTTGTCGCCGTCGTGGTGGTCGTTGTCGTGGTTGACCCCATCGCGTCTTGTGCGGTTGCAGGCAAAAGTCGAAGTGTTCTGCTGTTGAATCCGATGAAGCGGCAAGTGAGGCGAGAAGAGAGGCGTGCATATTCCCCGGCACTGGTGCTGGAGAACTATCTAATGATGCAATGGAAACGACGCGAAAGATGTCATCGCGGTACCAACGTGTCATGAGAGGTGACGCTATACGATATGTATGTTGAAGTTTCAAAGTCACGCGTGACGCACTACCAACACTATCGTAACGGAATGAATGCGCAGTGTACACGTACCGTATCGCGTTGATGCGGATGACACGTTGTAACAGCTAATCATCCCCTCTTGCTACAATCGTGTGCGTGCCTTAGGAGCGCTGGAACATTTGGAGAAGCTCGTCCACGATCTCCTCGCCGTACTGGACTGTCACGCCGTGACCGCCCTTGTCGAAGAAGAGCGTCTTCACGTGCTTGCCCACCAGGTGTTTGCGCAGCGTGAGCGACTCCTGCGGCGGGATGAGGATGTCGAGCATGCTGCCGACCAGTAGGATGGGGAAGCCCGCCGAGTTGATGGCGGCGAGGCGCTCATCCGACACGTAGTGCGTTCGCACGGCAAGCAGCTGCCCCACGAGACCGGAGAACTTGCGCGAGACCTTGTTCTTGGCAGTCGACTCGTGAGTAGTATATACTGGCACATCTGACCCGCAGTTTTTTCACTACCGTAAGATACACCTAGAGGGACGCTGCTTCAACTGGATCCATCGGATTTTTGGCCATTTTTGCCACTTCAACTGTCCTCCCTCCAATTTTTCAATTCTATCTAGCAAGCTGTAAGCATAGAGAGGGGCTGGCTGCGAGGCTGTAATGGCAAGAAGTGTTTTCTA